>JAOWBW010000136.1:83011-172831 GCA_026119855.1 Campanula takesimana | reverse complement strand
CAGGCACCCAAACAGTCTGTTATACTACCCTGTGGTTCTGCTCATTTTAGACCTTTCTCGATCATGAAAGTTTTAAGTTTCTTTGTCAGCATGCTGTTTGATAGAGAAAACTAACTTTAATTTATCAATCAGTCGGAAATGTGGGTTTAATTTTGTTTGTTAAATGCGTGCAGCTGAATACTTTCCAGATAGATCAGAAGTGCAGTGTCTGCACCGATGGCAAAAGGTTCTCAATCCAGAGCTTGTTAAAGGACCTTGGACTCAAGAGGTTAGCTTCTCTTACCATTCCACACTTATTCATCCGTGTTCTCTTGCATCTTTTCCTCTTAAATTTTATCATGACAAGTTATTGTTTCTTATTTACGCTCTTTGGGTCACAGGAGGATGAGAAAATTATTGATTTGGTACACAAATATGGGCCCACAAAATGGTCCCTCATAGCAAAATCTTTGCCTGGTCGCATTGGAAACAGTGCCGCGAGAGGTAATATCAGGGTTTTATATGTAATGAAATCATAATTGTCAATATATATATATATATATTATTTTCCATAATTAGCATTGAGCTCATGTGAAATGCTTCCCTCTCTTTCTCAGTCTCAAACAATGGTTTACCGAATATGTTTTCCTAATCATTCTTTTAGTATGACTGTATGAGTGTGCTAGTGGGAGTCTCCTGCATTTCGTCTTTGTCTTCACATTCACCAGCACATATTTTAGAATTGGTCAACTTAACTTAGGGAATCATTTTTGTGTAGTTGTTTACTATCAATATTAAGACTTCAAATCTTTTCAGGTGGCACAATCATTTGAATCCAGAAATAAAAAAAGACGCATGGACATTGGAGGAGGAGATGGCCCTTATGAACGCCCATAGTATACATGGAAACAAATGGGCAGAAATAGCCAGGGCTCTGCCTGGAAGGTAACTAACTAGTCATGATCATCTTTTATTTGTATTTATGTTGGGAGGAAATATGATAGTCACTTTTTACCGTAGAGAATTAGCGGTTTAAGGATAAAGTTGTAAAACAATCAAAGCAAGCTGATTTGCGTGTTTGAGCTGATCTTATTATACTCCCTCCGTCCCAAAATGATAGTCTTATTTGACTTTTCAAACATTCTATGGTTACATTGTAAGTTTTGGAAATTGAGTGATTTTGAGGCCTTAAATTTGGACGGGGACTGACTTTCTGGGACAAGCAAAAATGGGAAGTGAGACTATCATATTGGGATGGAGGGATTATTTAAATCAAGCTGGAGCTTCACATGAGTCGAAGAGTCTCTGTTCGAGCTTGAATTGTGAATTTCATGAAACAAGTATCTTGAGCTTAAGCTACGAAAAATACAACTATAAATCAAGAAATGTAAATAATGTTTGTGTTTTGTGATTATCGGAGCTTATTTGAGAGGAGGCGAATTTATAGTTTACATTTGAGTCTAAACATGCTAGCGCTTGACATGAAACGAACACGTGTCATGATGAGACTGCTTTAATTGATTTTGAGCAGGATCGGTCCATTAAAAGGTTCTAGTGTCAGGATCAGAAATTTTAAGAATAACACTGTAGAAAACTTTTGGTACATTGAAATGCCTAATTATCAGGATAAGAGCAAACCTAACTACCACCCCTAATCCAACTTAGAAAGAAAAAACCCCCCTTCATCTTCAATTCCACCCCCAAACTTAACTACCACACCTTATCCCAACCCAGCATTGCACCCATCGTCCTTCAACCCTACTACCCAATACCACCGCTTCCATCATCTCTCTCAATTAACTTCAATTTCTGATACATCCCTGTAATGTAACTCCATCCGATTTGTTCACTTCAACCATGAACAATCTGTAAAAACCCATAAAACCTAAGAACAAAAAACCAACAGAAAATAAATCAACATAATTTTGCCTTGATTTACAGCCACAATCGCCTCTGTCAGCCTTTGATTAGTGAATCACATCTAAATTTTGAAGGAGATTGAGAGGGAGGTCGGGGTAGCAGGGAGATGCTCATGCTGCACGCCGACGGCAGGATTCAAACTGGGTCTTTTGGTCTTTACTGCTCGGACAATGGGCATAAGGTAGTGGCTTGGTGGCGGCGTAAGGAGAGGAAGGTGGGTCAGTAAGGGGGGGGGGAGGGGGATGTCGTTCATTCCTTTTCTTGATGTAGGTTTTTTTGATATGGGGACTGGGAGAGAGGGGGAAGGGAAAGGGATATTATGGTGGGGAAGAGAGAGAGAGAGAGAGAGAGAGAGAGAGAGAGAGAGAGAGAAGGGGAGAGAAAGATGTCATGGGTGGGGGCGAGGGTATTGTTGGTAAAATGAAGGGATGAGCTTGGGGTGGCTGGCATCTGGTTTGAGGGGTGAGAATATTTTTTGGGATTTTGGTTTTTTGATTTTTAATTTAATGGAACTTGGGGAAATGTCATTTTGCCCCCTTAAAAATCATGTGCGAAGCTATGTTCTGATTTTTTTTAAAAGTTACGTTTTTATGAAATTTGCATTGGATTACAACAAAAAGTCAATGTGGGGAAGGGGGTTGCAAAAAATTCAATGTTGGTAGTCACGTTGCAACTTCTGGTGAAACACAGGTAATCAAAGTGCAATTTGCCCCTGTGATCATTGGAGCTTATATGAGTCTAAAGATGCTAGAGCGTGACATGAAACAAACGTGAGTCATGATGAGCTGCTTTAGTTGAGTTTGAGCAGGACTGGTTCATTAAAAGGTTTCTAGTGTCAGGATCAGAAATTTTAAGCATTACACTGTCGCAAAAATTTTGGATCATTAAAATGCTTAATTGTCAGGATAAGATTGCCAGACTTTCATCTGCTACTCTAATTGTCTGTAAATTTCATGAGAAATTATTCTCCATCAATTGGTGATCTGAAATATTCTAGCACGTAGTTACATTAGAAAAGAAGATTCATCTTTATATGGTATAGTTGATTGATATTGCTATTAATATATTCTGTGCAGGACTGATAATGCAATTAAAAATCACTGGAATAGTTCTTTAAAGAAGAAATTAGATTTCTATTTAGCTACGGGTAATCTTCCACCAGGCCCAAAGACTGATTTTCAGAATGGTCTTCGAGATGCAAGTAAAACAGCTTCTACGGGAAAACTTATTGCTTGTTCTGTTACAACTGCTCCGGCTTCATCAGACCTGTCTAAGATAGAAGAAAAAGAAAAAGAAAATGGGACGGACCCAATAGAATGCTCAACCCCACCATCTCAAGATATGGTGTTTCGTTAAGTGGTCTTCCCAGCGAGTCTGCGGACTCTGAAGTTGCCAATCGCAAGTCGCAGTCGTCAAATGTAGATCACAGCCATGTCAGTCTAAATTTATCTCTAAAGTTTGAAAGCTGTAGTAGAATGAGTAACGAAAGCAATACTGAGAGATGACTGATGTTCAAACAACATATGGCTCCTTGTGCTATGAACCACCGGTAGTGGAAAGTTATTACTCACCGTCCAATTCAGATCGTTCAAGAATGTCGTGGATGCGCAATGAAATCAATCTGTGCCGTCCAACAACATCACCTCAGTGTCACTCGACCCCACCACCTTCTGTGGCCCCGGGTGGTAGTTTGTATGGGCAAACACCCGAATCAATATTGAAAATTGCTGCTATGAGTTTTTCCGAATACGCCCTCGATCATGCGAAAGAGAAAGACTGAAGCTCAGTCTTCTTTGTCGTCAGATAAATTACGGAAGGATGAAGCAAAGGTGGTTAAGGAGGTGGTCCCTACTGCTGATAAGGGGGGACGGACTGAAAGTAGAAGTCCTGATAATGGTGGTGGTGGTGATTTAGTCAACGGGATAGTCAATGATGGTAACCCCTTTAATGCATCTCCTCCGTACCGGCTAAGGTCTAAACGAACTTCTATTATCAAGTCTGTGGAAAAGCAACTGAAGTTCACATTCGACAAGGAGCAGCGTGACTCTACTAAGCAGTCGGATGATTTGCTTGTGAAACAGAGCCCTATTATTACCAAAACATATTCCCGCGCCTCTAAGATGAGTGTTACCTAGCGAATCAATGGTATGTACCTTTTTTTCCGTCTATCACCTAGTATATTCTTTAATAAATAGTTTTCAGTGATATTGTTTTGGGTTGAAGTTAGAATACCTTAACTTAAGAAGCGTAACTTAGTTGGGCATCTAAAGAAGAGAAATTGTACTCTTATAATAGTTTGAGGTTGAGGGAGTTAGAAGGGAGAGTGCACAAAGAGATTGTTTGCTACCTTTGGCCCTTCGGCTGAAAATGAAGTGCTGGGAAGTGATGAATAGACATACCAGATCCCACCTCCTTGGGGCGAAAAAAGTGTAAATAAAATCGAGTCTAGGATAAATTATATACTCCCTCCGTCTTTTTTAGTCTGTTCACTTTTGGTCAACGAGAGTAAACTTTGATCAAACATTTAATGTCAATCTAATCATCCTAATGAAATTCTAACAATTGTAATTGATAAATAATCATTTATTTCTCAATAATAATTTTTAAAATTTCATTAGGATTGTTAGATTGACATTAAATGTTTTGTCAAAGTTTACTCCAGTTGACCGAAAAGTGAACAGACTAAAAACTAAAAGACAGAGGGATTATATATATATATAAATATATTATAATATAATATATATATATATATATATAATTTTTTTTTTTTTTATTTTTTTGCTATTATGAAATAATTTTGCCGTTTCGGAATGTTGGAAAAACTAAATTGAGTGGGAATAATCATTTGACTATTTTGGTTATCAAGCTGTCCGTCTTTTCATTGGAGTAACCAATACTAAGAACTCATTTGGAAGTGTTATATCATTTCAAGTACTCCCTCCGTCCCGTCAGACTTGGGATTTTCTCTCTCGACACGGGGATTAAGAAATACTACTATAATAAGAGAAAGAGAATGAGTGGAGGAGGTGTTGTGAGTAGGAAAAGTAAACTAGGAGAGAGAATGAGTGGGAGAATAGTAAAGGGATTGTTGTTGTGAGTATGACAAGTGGGTCCCATTGAATATAAAAGTAATACTCCCTCCGTCCCAAAACACCTTGCACTTATTTCTTTTTTGGGTGTCCCATTGGTAAGTCTCCTTTCCTAAAATGTTCAAATTTTATTACTTTTCTATTCTCCCTACCCCACTTGTCATACTCACACACTTACTTTTGGACCCCACTTGTAAATCCCACTCAACTTATTCTACCCACAACCTCTTTCCCACTCACAATACTTTTAAATTTATATACTCTTACCTTAATTCCTGTGCTTCTTCAAAATGGTGCAAGGTGTTTTGGGACGGAGGGAGTATAACTTTTCTATTTTGGGCCATCCTAAGTCGAGTGGCACGCCCAAAATGGCAAAACGTCCTAAGTCGGGCAGGACAGTGAGAGTATACTTTTTTCACATGGATTGGAAGCTTTCACTATTAGAAGAAAATGTAAGAGAGTGGGGAAGAGATGATGGGGTTATATTGGTGATGAATGGTTAAAATGAAGATAATATGTAACCCCATCCGTCCCATAATAACGTTCAGTCATTTCCTTTTTGGGTATCCTATTGATAAGTCTCACTTTCCTATAATGTCCACTTTTTTATTTATTTTATCGACTCACACACTAAAATTATGGGTCTCTCTCAAATCATCATACTCATAACCCCTTTCCCGCTCACGGTACTTTTGAATATATAAACTCTCTCTCGAAGAGGTCCATTTTGTTTCTAATTTGGTTTCCTTCCTGCTCTGTTATTTCAGGAGCAATGAAAATATACTTTGAATTAGATGATATTTGCCTGAGCACGGAGGATCGCAGGACAATGCTTATTCTCGAGGCGGGAACTGACAAGCGCAAAGATCACGCATTTGAATAAGAGGATATAATTGCACTTCCAAATGGAAAAGAGAGACTTGTCCCAAACTCCCAATTATACAGCAGCCATTGATAAATTTTAGATGTAATTTTATTTGCACTTGTGAGTGCAGAATAACAAGTGATGTCTTCCATATTGTTTTGTATGTACATATAATCCCTTCAAAGAGGAAAAGGGACCAATAAAAGTTCTTCCCGGGAGATTTTGTTCAACTTCCTTTCATCAGATAATATTACTCCTCCGTCCCCAAATGATATCTCATTCTTTTTGATGTTAGTACGAAAGAAATTTGAGGAATACTTTTAGTTTCATTCAAATATTCTAGTGAAAAAAATAAATCTTGTTATTGATAGTACTTATAAATGTGTATCAATAACAAGTTTGAGATTTTCATTAGGATAATTAAAGTAAACTATTAGTGTTATTTAAATTTCTTCCCGCTAATGTCGAAATAGAGGGGGAACTCATTTTGAGACGGAGACGGAGGGAGGGTATTATCATGGTGGGTGATTTTGTTGTAGTGATCTTGCTTTCATGCAAATCTACTGCCTTCTGGCTAACGGCTCTCTCGACGTAATAGCTGGTCGGCAATGGGTTGGCGTTACCAACCCCCTCCTATTCTGAATACCTCTGTTCAAGTTTCGTTACTCTTTTTAGTAGTTTTAACGATTCTAATATTGTATACAAATACACATTTATTATCAGTTTTAATTATTGTACTTTATATTGACGCTCACGCTCTAAAAACCTAAAGTATGATGACTGAAATTGTTAAAAATAAACATTAAGCATCCACGCTATTGGGTTATTATTTTGAACAATTTTAACGGTTCTCATTTAAATACGCATTCACTATTGGTTTTAACCATCGTACTTTATAAACGCACTCATTATGCCTTAAAAAGCTAGGATCATTAAATTGTTAAGATATACCCTAAACATCCTTACTATTGGGGTTTTTTTTTTTATTATTTATTAAATAATTTTAACCATTCTAGCTTAAATATGCATTCACTATCATTTTCAACTATTTTAACTATTGTACTTGAGATACTTATTCACTACTTATGTCTTTAGTCTTTAAAAAAGTATGATAGTTAAAATTGCTAAAAATACACATTAAACACCACTACTATTGGGTTATTTTTTTAATAATTTTTTAACCATTCTAGTTTAATACACATTCATTATCAATTTTTAACTATTGTATTTTAGATACGCACTTACTATACTCTAAAAAACTATAGTAAGTTAGTAAAATTGCTAAAATTATACACTAAACATCTCTACTATTGGAGATATCTAGTGTGTATCTAAAGTAAAATGGATAAATATTCTACTAATGAGATATATAGTGTGTATCTAAAGTAAAATAGTTAAATTGCTAAAAAAAAATTCATCGATGGTGTAGAATGGTTCGGAATGTCGAAATCCGACTTCACCGTGGCCTGCTCATTTAACTTCTCGAGCTTGGAATAATACATTCCTATTGGATGTGTTCAGTGTACGCGGACCGAGAATTATGCAGTGAGCTTAAATTTATGCTATTGTGTTAAAATAGACAAGCGAAAACCAGGAAATAAAGGACAAAATACGAGAGAAATAACGTAAAAAAAATCGACAAAATGCTTGTAAGAGATTTAGGAGCAGCTACGACTCTTCTGTTATATACAACTGTACAATTTGCTTGAGCGGCTTTGAACTATATATGTATGTGTCTATATAGCTTAAACAAGTCAAACCCCGCCTCAATTAAAGTAGTTACTGATCGGCAACAACGTTTCCAGGTTATCCTGTCAGAAAAGAACAAGCTGGGTGAGATAAATCTTGAGCTTTATAAGAGCCAAGGAAAAATGCTTGAAACTTGACCCAAATATAGCATTGAAACTAATACTCCCTCCGTCTCAGATAGTCCGTTTGACTTTTCAAACATTTATTTTAAGGTTACATTGTAAGTTTTTAAAATTTAGTGATTTTGAAGCCTTGACTTGACAATGGGACTAACTTTTGAGACAAGCGAAAAAGGGAGTATAAATGGTCCTCCTTGAGAATTGAGATTCACATGAGGCTGAGTGTTTTTTTCTTTACATAAGTTGTACTCCCTCCGTCCCAGAAAGATAGTCACATTTAGTTTTTTAATGGTCAACTTGACAGAACTTTGACCAAAGATTTAAGAAAATACAATCATGCCAATGGAAATCTAAAACTTGCTATTGATACACCATTAGAAGTACTAAGATCTTAACTTGATTAATTCAACCATTCATTTATCAACTCAAGCTGCATGGCAACTAATAACAGGTTATCTAGGTTGGATTTGTGGAAAATTTGTCTTGACGAGCTACAACGATTACGGGATAACGGCCTGATTGGGCATAGCATTTCTCTTCTGCACGTTCTACGAAAACTCGGAAAGGGTATGGAAAGGATGGGCATTGTTAAACTACACAAACAGGTTGTTCAAAGTGGGTCACAAAAACTACAGCCCAATCCTTTTTGGCTAACATACAACTTCACGAGTTGGTAGATATTTGTGAATGACCTCAAGAAAAGTAACAGAAAGAACAAATGTTGACATTTATTTGGAGTGATACAAAATTCTGCAAAAGATATGAGATTGAGATTCCTGACCTTCACGAAAGTTCTTCCAACATAACAAAATTAAAGCATGAGAAAGCAGCGATTGCAGTTTGATGTAGCACCTTAGAGCTTCGATCAAGACCATGAGAGGCCACCTACATACCAGAAGTTCATCATTAATTAAACCAAGAAAATTATGAACGATTAAGTCCATCATTCATAAATTATACCATTCCTATCCTAACAATGCATTAATACTTGTACATCAGGGTACTTAAAAGAGTTGCTTGAATTTCATCCGAAAGTGAACTGTCGCCATGCAAAATATGTACACAGAGACGGGAGGAGGGGTGGGGTCTTTATTATTGAACATTAAGTATTGTACTAATTTTTAAAAATATATTAATATTAAATGTCGTATTCTATTGAGGATGCGCCCAATTAGCAATTCTAAATGCATAATAAATGGGGACAAAGTAAGCACAAATTTCATACCATATGCGTCAGAGCTGCATACCTCTCCTCGTTTAAATACAGCGGCTTTCCTCTATGCATGTCGATATCCTGTAAATAGTTGCAAAAACATAGTGAATATATTGGTATAAACAGCAATTCCTCGTATAACTGCTTCCATAGCCAACTTAGTATATGAAACAGAAAATTTAAAATGCCACACATATTTAGCTCAATCTGCAGTGAATCCTGAAGATCAATTCAAAAGGGCATGTTGTTTAGTGCCTTGAAGACAAAAAACTCTTTTAATTTTCATGAGAATAATATTACACCATCTCTCTGCTTTTTTGGGGGAAGAGGCTATTATCATCTATTGTAACCTCGCATTCTAACAAATAATGTATTATTTTATTTTAAAATAATGTTAATTGGTGTCTCTCATGCTCTGTTGTGATGATTAGAGCATTGAAAATAATTATAACCAATAATCAAAGCCGATTAATAATGCAGATCCATGTAGATGATCCAACAACCTGGATCGAGCCATCAATGGTTCAGTTTCCACAAACACAAAGAGGAGGGACTGAGGACGCCAATGCACACAACACACAATAATCAAAATTAAAGTAGTACTTGTTCAGCCTAGGCATAAAAGTAGAAGAATATTTTCGTAAGTCAATGTTGCGGCATACTATGTAAAACTGCTAGGAAATTCAGTAGAGAGCTTACCTCTTCACCAAATG
This sequence comes from Campanula takesimana, assembly GCA_026119855.1. NCBI lineage: Eukaryota > Viridiplantae > Streptophyta > Magnoliopsida > Asterales > Campanulaceae > Campanula > Campanula takesimana. Next base: position 163,184 of record JAOWBW010000136.1, on the reverse strand, counting down.
CATCCAAATACGGAGATGGCCAACGTGCCTGACGAGCAGATCTTTGAAGTAATATAGTTGTTTTTTTTCTACAGATTTAAGTAATAATCAGTCATCATCATGGAAATTTCAACCAGTGCTATCCCTTAATACCAAAGACGAAATTAAAAAGAATAAAAACGATAAAATTAGGGAGTGCATTCGTAGTGAACATACCCTAATCAGCAGAAATACTCCTGTACCAGCACCACAGGCCATTGCATGAGTTTGACACTTGCTTTTCCTTAAAGAAGTAACACGACAAGTCAAATTGCATATTCACCTTAAAAGTCTTGGTATATTAAATCACTGGCGGAGCCAGGGCTTGGGATAACGGGGGCATTTGCCCCCATTAGTTTTTTGAAATGCACTAATTAGCACTAGCCAATATTAAAAGTATTGCTTTATACCTTTAAAATAAATACCCCCTTGTGATATGAGAAAATAGCAATATATTAGAATTTTCTGCCCTTTAAGCTAAATTTAGGTATAAGATTATGATATTTCATACGCAAAATAAAGTTGGCCCCCTAAAAAAAATATATAGAAAAAAAATCTGGCTCCGCCACTATATTAAATTTAAGTAAATGAAAAACAAACCTGCAGCATGTCTTCCAGCCGGGCGAGCACAATTTACCGCACAGCAGGCATAATGCAGGTTCCTCCTGAACGGCTCCACAGTCAACACACTGCTGCTTTATATACCTGAAGACATGAGCACTTGGAAAATGAATAACGAACTCAAGTCACAGAAATAAAATAACAACACGGATACTCTAGATAAGCATGAAGCCAACCTCTGTAGGAGGTCTTGGTAAAGATGAGGCAACGCCATCAACTTAAAAGGAACAACAGGGGTTGTATGCAATACACCCTGAAGAGTACGCACTTCAAATTCTTTGGAGAAATGACACAACCACTTAGAAACTAAAGAACGGAGCACCTCATCATTAATAGTCTCATCCAAGGAGGGAATTTTAAAAGTCTTCTCCAACTCTTCAATCTCAACAAGCTCTTCCGCAATGACATAGGAATAGTCCATCATATGATCGGAATCAGCCATATGAATCCCGCTAAATGGTGATGAAGTGGAAGAATTGATTAACTTCCATAGCAAAGCACATCGCCTTAAATATGGAAAGCTCAGACTACGAATTACGTCCTTCATATCACGAGAAGTGTCAATATAGTTTGAATTTATGTATTGAAGTGGAACTTCAGATTCTCCCATAAATTTGGAAATGTCAGTAATAAGGCAATCACGATATCCTAAACCATTCATATTGGTTTGACATTTTGCGCAGTAAGCAATTATAGCCTGCAACAGAAAGACAAAGATAATATCAAAAACTAACACGTAAAAGACATTAAAATTGAGGTAGTCAAAACAGTTGCAGTGGTCTAGCAACCTGAGTTATGGATACAGCATAGAAGATATGAACAAATGATAAGAAGGATTCCTCGCAGGACAGAAATGGAGCTGGAAGACAAAAGAGTGTCCACATCAAAGATGAAAAAGCATCACGTGCAAGGACAGGATCAGAAGCCCGCGTCCAAAACTGAATGTCAGGATATCGTACTTCCGTTTCAGCCTTCTCCAAGATACATAGCATATTTCCTGCGGAAGATCATGAAAACCTTGAATCACTTAACATCTAATAGAAATTACTTAATAGTACAAATTCTAGAAATACTTTTCCCTTAAACCAGAGATAGTTTTTTTTCAAAATATAGAGATGGGTAGACCTCAGGCCAGTCGTTGCTGATTCATAGAACTGTCACATAAGCTTATATAATGTAAAATAAAATGCTGTAGCCTTCTTCTTAAAGTGAAACACGCCTCAAACTCAGTGTATTTACAAAAACTGTTAGAGCTCTAGCGCAAATAGAGTGTTCTTTAAATTAGATCGATTTCTTGAAATCCATCGTCCTTTTTCATTGAATACAATAAGATGTATTTCGAAAATATGATACTAACTCCGTCTCAATTTAAGGTTCTTACTTTGCTTTATCCTTAAATGACATATTAGAAACAGTGTCTTGGACGACTGTAGTACTACAGAAAAACCATTACTTCCCTAACCTACTTTTCACCCACTTGAATTATGTATAGTGTTTTGGACAATTATATCCTCAACACACTTAACTTACTCTCCCATTTTACCTTGGTTTCTTCATGTGTGCAAAGTCAAACTAAGAACTTCACATTGGGACGTAGGGAGTACAATTTATTTTTGACAAGTAGTAATCTATTATCTAAATGAAAGAAAAGAAAAAGACGGCGAATAGCTCAGCGACCCGTTAAGCTAACTGCAACCCTACTGAGAGGGAAATCAATAACAAAGTCGAGTGTAGTACTTGAAGAAAAAAAAAACACTGCAAGTGTTCCCCCACAATCATTTATAGTTATCTTAGAAAAAGAAGAAAACTGAACAATTGTAACATACCTCCACCTCTGAACGCGCGACTGGGGAACTCGCTTAGTGAAACACCTGAGCATATAGACTCTGCGAAGAGCTGCATACCTCTGAATCTTAAAAGGACACCAAGAGAATCCTTAGATCGCACACTTTGGACAATCTTGAGTAACAAGGACAAAATGAACCCACAAGAGGATTTCAGTTCCTTGTATAGTGCATTTATGCTGTAATTGGGAGTTAAGGAGGTCTTTCCAGATCGAGCAGCAATTTCCGCTGATGCAAGTGAGTACTTAAGTGTATCCCACATGATCATGGAGTGGCTCACCCGACCAGAACCTGAAATTTTATTAGTACCAGGGAAATACATTTCACACAGTACACTAATCGTGGATTCAAGATTTTCTTTCATCCTTCCACTACGGTGCACTGGAAAAGCTTTAAGAATATCATTGCGTCCAGAGACATCAGCCCCAACTTGCAAGAGAGACAAGGCTTGTTGAAGGCGAAGAGAACCAACTTCCCTAGCATCTGATGGAATACTAGTTGAACGAATTGATGGCTTACAAACATTTGGTCCTCCGGGTAACTCAGGCAAGACAGAATTCGCAAGTCCTCGACATACAGGGCAGAGGAACTCCCCCTGAGTTCAAAAAGCGAATATATCAAAGTCAACAGGATAGACTATTTTCATCAACAGCAAAGAACAAAGGATTAAAGATATACTCCCTCCGTCCCAAAATGATGTCTGAAATTGCTCTTAATCAAGAGCAATTTCGGACATTCATTTTGTGACACATGTAGTATTAATCATATAAAAATAACAAGGGAAGCTAATAAACCTGATCCGGGTCTACAATATGAACTCCTTCAAAGTCCATTCTTCTTGTATACCTGCACACAGTTGTTTCCAAATTTGAGGCTTTCTTAGGCATGCTCGTTGTAAAGAAGTAATACATGAAGCCTACTACACAGTTTCATCAACATAACTAGTGCATGTTGTTCAGTCGGCTCACTAAATTTTCATTGAAGTGCGGTCCCCCTCCCTATAATCTTTTTACTGTAAGTGTACATTTTTTTTTGGTTGGTTGGTTGGTTGGTTGGTTGGGGGGGGGGGTGATGTAAGAGCAATATAGAAGAAATATGATTTAATTAGAAAAAGATTGGCTGGTTAAACTAAAATGATTTACCTTTCCTTCAATGACTGTAAATAAAGATCAGACATCCCTGATGAACAGCGTGCCCACAGGAAGAAAGATGAATTCCATCACAATCTGAGGGTGCAAATCCATCATATACTGAGAGAGGCGTTACTGATTCTGATTGTGCTCTATCATTACGGGACCGGACATTTTCCGAAGAAGAAGGATTATTTAATGTTTCCTTTGAAAGAGAGGCAATGTATTTTCCAAGCAAAAGAGATATGTCTGCACTTCTTGTTTCACCACCCCCATGTTTCACAAATCCTGATTGCTGTAAACCGTCACGGATTTCACCCATAATCAACTGATACATATGTTCTTCTAATGTTTCAAGAGAAGATGCAATTGTTTCTCTCGCATCATTTGACGTACTAGGAAGTTCAATATTCCTGATTGAAGGAAACCTAGTCCGGATAAATTCCAGAAAGGCATTGACTTCTCTAGGCTCTCCAATCGAAGCAAATTCATTTACTGCATTTTGAATTAAATGCATCAACTGAGTGGATGAGATTGTCTCCGAACTGCTCGAGACAGCGGACGCAGGAGATGGAACATTCATCGTGTTCTCACTGATTGATACCTTTCCCTTCCCTGTCCATTGAATTTTGTTTTCCCATGATGGGGACCCTTTGTCGAGTAAACTCAAAACCCTGGATTTCTTGTTCCAAGAAATTCAAACAAGATCAGTTTGATCATATAGAAGCATGTGCTTAGAAGTATTTAAGAATATCCATACAAAACTTATTAACCACTCCCTCCGTCCCTAAATGAATGTCCAAATTTCAAATTAATGGACATCTGAAAATCTCTACTTTTTATACAATTTGGTGAGCATAGATTCATATATATTCTTGTAATCCTCTTTCCAAACATTTAGTTTTGCAAGTATAAATACATTAGTGAAAAAACATTAAAGAAGAAAGTTTTTTCAGAAAAGCCATTAATTTTGGGACAAAATTTCTTGAAAATGGACATTCATTTAGGGACAAGGGAGTAAGAATTTATGACAAAAGTAGTAGGGAAGATGATAGGAAATATGTGATGGATAACCAACCTGGAGAAGAATTAGAAAAGATACTGGAGTTTTTGAATTAGGATCGTGGCAGAGAGAGCAAGTTACTTGTTCAACCTCGACTGAATCATGTTTGGCATCTGAAGATACTTCTTGAGTGACTTGTGAACTATCTAATTCAGCATCCGCAGTCGAATTCATGTTTGCCATAAATTTGGACTGCTGCGCTCTCATCTTTTCCTGCACATCAAAATTAACAAATTTGTCCACTTTTTTGAAACATAACACATAAAAATTACTCCTCCGTCACAAAATGATCTTCCTACTTTTTTTATTGTTACTACAAAAGTTCTATGAGCAATAATTTTAGTTTAATTTAATTATCCTAATGAACATATTAAAGTTGTTATTGATAGTATTCGTACTGGTGTATCAATAACAAGTTTGAAATTTTCATAAGAATACTTAAATTGATCTAAAATTATTGCTCCAAATACTTTCGTAGTAACAACATAAAAAGTGAGAAGATCATTTGGGACGGAGGGAGTATTGAATAACATCTCACCATTATGGCAGCTTGTCTCTCCTTAGCTTTTGCTTTACGCTTATCACTATCAGAAACCGATCCTTTATTGTCAGCATCAGTAATTGGCTTGGATAGTGGTAACAGATTGACCACTTCGGGAGCAAGTTCTTTCAATTTGGTCAAGCATCCAGAGTCAAGCTCGGCAAACTTCTTAAGCAAATCCTTGATCAAAGAAGATATGTCAAAACTTCCAGCTTCCATAAAATGGTACATGTTATCTTTCTTATTTATCCTCATCAATGAAACAAGGAGTGACAACAAGCTCTGGTCTTCATACACTTTGTTAAGTCCCACATTGATTTCTTCCACAGCAAAAGCTAAAATGGGGATGGAACCACCTACATAACATGACTCATCACCAGATTCTTTCTGCACATAGCAAGTGTCTAATGCTAATGCTAGTAAGTGCAATGCGGTTAATAGAACACCGTCTGGGGCCCGTGATGCAGTCAACTTATCCGTGAAAAGTGCGTAAAAGAAAACAGCACGGACAATTTGGAGAACTGTTTTACATGTAGCTATTCGAGCTAATCCACTGAGAGGAGGATAGATCTTCGTCCACTTGGGAAGTTGACTGGTCAATGCGGAAACATTGCAAAACCGCAAGTATCTTTCTTCTGCAACTTGCAAGTCCCTTGAGTTCCAGCGAGGATGATACAAATCTAACTCCTTCCAATATGCTAAACGCAGTTTGTACATTCCCTGAAATACAGAAACGTAAGAGGGAAAGTGGTATGGATGTATGTAGAATTAGAATGTATGTATACTTGAATCATAAACCTTACCTGATTCATTCCTGATGGGTTTGAATACTCTGCTACTGTATCCAAAATTTCTTGAAGCTGATTAACTTTCGAAAGATCTCGAGGGAGGGATTTCACCAATTGACTGTGTGTTGCATTTCCAGTAGATAGCTTATAAATTAACTCCCTTTGTAAGCATTGGGCAGTAGTTAGTCCACAGAACCGCCTTTCTTTTACTATTTGTATTATAAGATTTAGCATTTCCTGAACCAAAATTGGTTCATACCTGAAAAATTGCATTGGAATGATTAGTTTATATCTCTAAGAATTTACAAGAACCGTTTTTTAACACATCATAAGGTGTAATGGTGGCCAAGTTAGCAATACACTGGTATTGTAAACCGTCACATCAACACATAATTATCAGAAACAAGCAGGATTTTAGGGTAGAAGGTGATGGTTAGTGGCCGGTACCAAATCAAATGACACACATGTTCCAAATATCTAAAACTTAATAGTCATAGACACACACACACACACATACAAAGAGAAAGAAGAAGAAGCAAGAAGAAGAAAACCACAAAACTCAACAAGTTTACAATTAGAGCCGAAGAAACAAATACCTCAAGGACCAAATTATTATTTTTCAAAAGCCAAAAGACCAAAATCAAGAATCCAGTAATACTTAAGAAAGTTCCTTCTCAGATTTTTCAGTTTATGCTTTATTATAATCTGGAGAAGTACTTTAGTATGATACTTTCACCAGTGAACTTCAAATTAGTACTACAACTTACTTTGGTTTTGATTTTGTGCTCTAATACCAGATAAATTTATATAGATGGTTTAAAGTCTAAGAAGAAACATAATTGGGACTAGCAGAGAGCCAATAATGATATAATTACATAATACTATCACCCATTTAGCCCCTCCTAAATCTTCTTCATTTTTCCTAAATCTTTTTCGATCTCCCTAAATCTTCTTCAAATACAAAAGAATGTTACACGATACAGGGAGAATTAATAACGTGTACGTAGGCCTCAAGGAAATAACCAGGCCAAGGCAGGCAATAAGCCTGGACTCTTAGAGCTATAACAAGCCGGGCGCTTTCAGCCCCCATCAAGGCATTCCTAAATCGTTCTATGTTGGTAAGTACTTAAGCTTGTAAATTTATCAGACTTTCATGATACATGAGCCTAATTGACTTGGACTGCGAGAAGCTCGTGAGCTCAGATGTGCAGAGTGCTCGTGTTCCAATCTGAGTTTGCCAGAAACTCGGATCAGATCAGCTCATCTACAACCTCATACTACAAAAAAAAAAAAAAATCACAAAGTAGTAAGACAATTTTGTCTGATTTCAGATGTCGTAATCAGAGCAATGGTAAGCCACAATTCAAAAAGCAATGCCTACATTTTGTGACTAGAAACAAACAGCCACGTTTACACACAAGGGAAGGCTGTCTACATTAAGCCCATGTGGGCCGGGCCTTCCGTGGACCTCACGCATAATGGGAACTCTTGTAACACCAAGTTATCTTTTATGGAAAAACAAATGTTGAAATTGTAAACATGTCTCAAAATCTGACAATGATACAAAGGGTGTTTGTCGCTCTTCATTGCAAAAAGCAAGGTAAAGCGAGGTAGTAATCAAAGCGCGGATGACTCAAAGCCCAGTTTCTACCATTCCTCTTATTATTTTCCGGATCCATGATTTGAGAGACTTGGGTTGCGTTCCCTTGTCACCCAAACGACCCATTATCCGGGACTCACGATCCGGAATGTGGGACGAGTGGGGAGGTGCATTCCTGGTAACTATGGTTTACATAGTAAAATACATATTAAAAAGATAAAAAAAACATAGGAAATTAATAACTTACTCACTAGACCTCTCCAAGCTCAAGGAAAGGAAACTTGATAACCCATAGCGTTGCAAGATTCTACTAACATAAAGATCTGCTGGAGCTAACGCAGCACAACACTGAAGCAAAAATAGATCAAGCTCTAAACCCTGTTCTGACCTGTGTTGAGTAACAAACAAAAAATAAACAATAAATAAATAAATAAAATTACACTCTAAGGATGCACAACCAAACAAACTTGTAACTGTGAGTTTCATGAGAAGAGCTTACATACCACCGTACTGAACGGTACCATTCATAAGATAATATTGCAGTATCCCCATTTTTCCGCCACATTCCAGCATGAACCTCACTACAGAATACCCTTATGCGAAGAGGATGCTCCATAACAAAAGCGGAAAAGCCATAAGGGTGGCAACCTCCTAATACATAACCGAAAAAATCATGATAAATTGCAGACAATGAATCAGAAGAACTAGCGCCCATGAAGTCCACTGATGCAGATTCACCAAAACATCTCCTCAGTGCTTTCTGTAAAACTAAAGAAAGCAAACGATGTAACGGGATGTGAACAGATATATCCTGTGAACTAACATCGTAAACAATATCTGGCCAGTCAGACAAACTCAGAACACGGAGGGCCTCTAACTCATTAGCGTACTCTCCTTCCAGTGTACTATCATCAGAGAACAGAGGACTGGTTTCACTTGGCCCACTCTCCACACTGGCAAAAGAATGAAGACCACCTCGCAAATTCATATGTTTACTGGTCGATGAAGAAGCACTATTTGCCTTGAACATATTTCTACCTTTTCTGAACTTAGACATGGTTTTCTTCAATGCAAATAAATTGTTAGCTGGGGAATTACTCGCTTTTGGATTTAAGACATTAAGATGAACTCCCGATGAGCTATCCATTCCCAGCCAGTTCTCAATAGCCCTTAAACACTCGTATGTCAACCATGAAACAGAATTTGGAATAGGCAGATTATCAGCATCCACTTCAGCACTCTTCATTTCATAATCCATTGAACTGCTCCTCCCAGTAACACCGCAAACAGAGCTTTCCTGTGAAAGCCTTCCCACTTTGGCATGTCTAAGACTATCTTGATCTTCAAAATCTTGATTATATGTGATGGAAATATCTTCATCATCTATCTCTTCCTTGTTCAAAGAAAACGCGCCAGCCACTAATAGAGCATGAATGTTTGCAATAGAGTGACCCAAAACAAAGGGCAGATGCATATTATCATTTTCTTCTTCTATATGAAGGTTTGTCTCTCTCTTTTGAGGGTTCATCCCTTGCACAAAAGCCAAGAGTTTCATCCAAGTTCTTGAGATATCTCGCCGATCACATGTCACAAACCTGGGTACAGCAGAATGACTCATGACAAATCGAATATCTTCAACCACACGATGAGTTGTTTCATACAAGTTTCCCCACTTTGAAACCTGCAAGTCATAGCAAAAACTTCCTTAATCTAAACCGGGAGGGGGGGGGGGGATAACTCAAGTCATGGATATGATTCATGTGAAGTGGCAATAGAATAAGGGAAGTTAGACACGTTAATGACACTCTAAGTCAAAGCAACATAGACTAACACCAAAGGGAGAATAGAGCTAAAGGTTGCATAGAATAGCCATGTGGTGTTGTCTTTTGACTTGGACACTCAATGACACAAAAAAGTACTTTTCTATATGCCAATAGGATTTTGCTTCAAGGAATCAGTGCACTTACAACTGTGGCTAGAAATCGATCATTAGATGAACAGTGGTTATGTTATCCATTCTTACTTAAAATATTTGCAAATTAAACAATGTATAGGAACACTAGTATGGGAACATACTAAGCCTAGCATTTAGAGGTACTACCGTACTAGCATTCCAGGTTGTTTATTAGTATATCAGCTTATTATAGACATTTGCTATATTTTGGAAGTTGACCATGTTAGACACCATGTGTCCACCGTGTACATGGCCACGGATCATATCGAGGAACAAAAAAAGAAAATAGAGACACCCCAATAGTTTCATAAACTTAGTAAGTTTATGCGAGTTGAAATTTCTTAGATTATCATTTATCAATCATTTGTAGAGAGTAACACTGTTTATATATACACACAGAGAGAAAGAGAGCATTTTTCAAAGGTAATGCGTAATTAGACATGAGTCTTTGGACCAAGGACCATAAGTATCTTAAAGACAAACTCATAACATGAAGTAAATAAATGACAATGCACTCATAAGAAGAGAAACTAACAATCATTTACCTGTAGCCGTCCATCCTCTCCGGTACAAGATTTGAATATATCGCTCAAACATTCTAATAAGGTAGCTAAAAGGTTCATTTCCTTCACAAGACGAGGAGTTAGGGTAGGCACTGTGAAGATCTGCACCGAGAATGTGGAAATCAGTGGATACTTTTTAAAAACAACATCATTACACTGTTCGACGGCTTTATAGACAACTTTCGGGTAATAGCTCAAAAAAGATTTCGAAAACTCAAACTTGAACGCAGGTTCGCTCAGTAATTTCAGAAGTAATTCCTGCAGCTTCTTGACTACATCAACACTCAAGAACTTCTCGCTCTGACAAGAATATCCAACAATCCAACAGAAGTGAATATTTTCCCAGAAACAAAAGTGAGCAAACTTTCACTAAGCTTACAGAACTCTAAAAGCATCCCCACCACAGCAGAAGTCAACTCATCTGCAACCTGTCTTACATCCACAGACTGATCATCTACCGTAGGATTGTCCTCATGAATTTGTTCTGCAAACAGGAGCCTCGTCTTCCAGGAAAGGAGAAGAGAATCTAAAAACCGGCCCAACAGAATTCGCAATCTCCTCATCAAGGGGTTGTATCTGTTCAGCACCTTTATGTTTAGAACAAAAACCCTCACGTTTCCATGCAGTCACGTCCCCACAATCACAGCAACCACCACCAGTATATATTATCGAATAGTCATGATCTTTATGGTTCCCATTTTGGAAACATGGAACACAAATTGCACATGTCGGATCATGCTCACATGTTCGGCAACGGTATGCTATATCATTGTTCCCCCAAACGGCCCCACAAACACCACGCTGCCCAACATTCATCACAGCCAGTCGCTTTAGCACTAGAATTGGTTCACCCTCAAACATTAACCACTGCAACCAAAACATGCTTTCATGGAATAAGTCTTCAATGCTTGGACCTGTCGAGGCTCTTGTAGAATCTACCTGAGCTTCCAAAATAGCCCCAATCACCTCCGCATCAGGAGGCAAGATAGCAGAGACTATTTCTGGTATTAGGCACTTGTTTTGCTTCACATATGCAATTAACCCAGTCTGAAGCTGCTCCAGACTCTCTTCTGGAACTCCTACTCTGACAAGCCTCTGACAGAGAACAAAAAATACTTTTTATGTTATTTATTGATACAAGTGAGAGCCCTTAAGTCAATTTTTTAAACGATGATGGCGCCAAAATACTTTCTAAAGCTGAATAAAATTCATTTTATTTGATAAGATTTTTTTTCGAATTTTTCACAGTTTAAGTAAGAAGCAACACTAAAGAAACTCCAAAACACCAAATGATGCTAAAGTTACAAATGATTGGCGGATAATTAAAAAAAACAGCAAACAAAACTATTATCAGCAGTTTAAGAAAGAGCAGCCTGGTGCACAAAAGATCCCCGCATAGCGAGGGTCCGGACTGAATAGTTCTCCAGCCTTCTGTTAGCTTACCAAATCATCTAAAGCTTTTAGGCCCGCAATGAATATCAAACTAACAAAGACCAGAACAAAAAGTAGGCCAGTGAAGCACGCACAATGTTGAGGGTAGCAAATTGTCAAGTAGTGTGACTTGAACCAAGAGATTCCCAAAGTAGTCATACTATGTTAAGTTGCCAACTCGTCTCAAGCTTAAGCTAAAGCCTTCGAGATAAGCCACACGATATTTAAGCTAATAACTTCAAGATTCTATAATTGACCAACAACTTCTACAACGGGTTGATGTGTATGGAATTTTAAACAATATATTCATAGAGTTATACTCCCTCCATCCCAGCTCTGTAAAAAAAGCTGTGGGCGGGAATTAAGGTGAAGATTATAACATTAAGATGTTGTGACGGTGGATAGTGTGTGGGGTAGGGAATAGTAAGTAGGTTAGTTGATTTAAGTATGACAAGTGAGTGCAACTGATTACAAAATATTATAAACTTTCCATTTTACGTTTTTGCAATTTTAAGTGGGATACCTAAAATGGTAAATCTTGCAATTCAAATGGGACGGAGGGAGTATCGATTATGAGATCACAGTGTAACACTTAAATTATCATATATTGATACAACCCACCTATTTCCCCACTACTTACTTTTCTTGTTCAGAGAAACAATCTCAATCAAAATAAATTTTCTACCTTCATCTCAATGTATACTGTTCACAGCTACGAGATAAATAATACTTTATTGCTTGAACCATAGTTACCAGGAACGCCCCTTCCCCCCCTCGTCCCACGTCCCGGGTCGCACGTCCCGGAACGTGGTACGTTTGCGTCCCGGTTCGCCAGGGAACGCGACCCAATTCGACAAAAAGATCGTTCCAGAAATTAAACCAAAAAGGGTAGAATCTGACTTTTAATTGCCATACCTTTCGATTGTTGTCGATTGTGTCGTATAGAAGAGATTAATTAGGACAAGAATAGGAATTGATAAGGATTGGAGAAGTGGGGTGAATCTGGACTCATGGTGGAAGAAGGATTTGATGGAATCAAAGAGACTGAAAGTCGATTTTGTGGGGATTAGCCGATATATGAAAGTCAATTTGGTTGGGATTGCTCGACTTTTTATTAAATTCGCTATTTTCACTCAAAATCTGTAAAATCTAAATACACCCAGTATTGTACAACACTTTCATATTCATTGTACAACACTTTTATAGAACAAGATGGGTGTGTTTAGAGGCTTTATGAGTGTAAATAACAAAAATCTTAACATAGTATACTATATGTGTATAAATGTAGTGGCGTTCCCAATAAAAGCGTACCGCGTTCCCAACGGGCGTACCAATTAATCCTACCCCCCAACGTACCCAAAAATTCTAAAAGTCACGTTCCTCGTCCCCGTTCCCGTCCCGAAACGTCCCACGTTCCTGGAAACTATGGCTTGAACTCTTACCAGCCCTATAATTCGCATCAAACTCTTATCTTACAGATTCCAAACCAACCACATGCCTTAGAAGACCGTTACCCTTGGATTTAATAAAAGAACCTAATTGTAACCAGAAGCACTCGTAAGCTAATGCCCCTAAAGGATCAAACAACCTACTGCTTAAAACAAAAAACTCTTTCACAATACCTCTGCAAAAAATATTAATAAACTATGTTCAACCTCTCTAACCCAAACATCATATCAAAGACCGCACTATTATTAGAATTCCACGTTATTCACACTACTGTATAACATAACACCCGGTCCAATAGTAGCATGTAAATTATGTCAAGTTGTGAGTGGAATACTACTCATTCTAACTTGTATACTCATCAAATGTTTTCAAGGTTTCTCATGTTTTGCAAACGTCCAGCTTGCTCTTTGCATATTCACCAAACCATTCCTCGGTCAAATTTTCTCCCATATATTCAAATCCACCACCAATCGACTTGCTTGTTCTTGGATTGACTACAAATTCAAATATCGTCATGAATGTTTTTTATATTTAACCTAGTTTGACCCTCTTAACTAAAAAGTCCTAGCTTCACAACTGCATAATTTCATGGGAATTGCATCCTGCAATTACTCCACAGAAAGTTACAAAATTCCGGGAGAAAAAACAGCAAAAAGCAACACCTACCTCCAATCACCTACCAGAACACACTAACCCCCACATCATTACAAACTAATTACCAATAAGAACAACTAATTTTCACCATTTAACAAAACTTTAATCAGTTGACAAACTTGTAAACCCAATACCAGAAAACAATCTGTTGAACTTTCTCAACAACCAAACACCCACAAATTGAGAACAATTGAGGAGTAAAAATAGTCTTACCTGAAGAATACGATCTACAGGAGGAACAGTATTAGGCTCAGGAGATGAATCAATCTCCATCCTGAACATATATCGAAACCAATCGGCACAATTACAGTTCCCTATTTCACCAGCCGCAGTCCCCAGCGCTGCCACTGCTTAGCATTCTCTTCTCTATCAACACGCAATCATATACACACATATATATAATCACTATATTGCCCTAATTTTGTGACTAGTTATTAAACTTCGACGAAATAGGAAAAGACCTAAAATTGATCTTTTCCAAATTGTGTGTGTTTTGAAGGCAGCTCTCACCAATTGTGTCGAACGAAGAATAAATAAAAAGGACATTAGAAGAGAGAGAATGAAATTAGGAAAATGGATATAAATTTTTATTTTTTGAGAGCAGTTATTCCTCCATGGTCCCTCATATGGTCTTTAACTCTTAAAAAGGACATAGAATTTAAACAATTTCAATAGGCTTTATGCTCAATTAATATATTTAAAAGTTCCCCATTAGTTATACAAATATCACAGTTAACAACTCAACAATTTAAAGATTTTTTTTTTCTCTTTTGATTACCCCAATCTATTTATATATGGCTCTTTGCACCTTTCATGGCATTGCATTGTTTGTGTCTACTAAATTAGTACGAAGATCACCAAACTCTATATACAATTTTTGAAAATGCAACATTTATTTTAAAACAAATTAAGATAAAAAGTAGGACATTTGTTATGGGGTAGCACTTTTAAATAGCAAAACTACCCTTGTTCCCCCTCAAACTCTAATAACACATACTCCCTTCGTCTCATTCGAATTAGGAAAAAAATTATTTTGGGTGTCGTATTCGAAATAAGACAACCCCAAAATGAAAGTGATTTATTTAGTGGGACCCACATTAACACTCACAATAGCTTTTCACTCACTATTCTCTACACCACTTCATCTCTCTTACCCCACTTTTCATACTCATAATATTTCCTAAATCCTCGTGCCCAACTCAAAAATTCTATTTTAAATGGGACAACGAGCGTACACCTGTTGATCACAAAGGGGATGAAAAATAGATAAAGGGGGGAAGGGTGAATTGCTGTTTTAAAAAAAATTCAAACCCTTTTTGCAAAGCAATGACTAATACGCACAACTCTCAATTTGGCTAAGTATAGCGCGCAACAAGAGTGTGAAATACACAGCGGAATTTTAAGCAGGGAGTACTGCTGCGCAGCAGATGTTACGCATGAGTAGAAACGCACGCTAAGTTAAAGGCTTAAAGATGTGTAAAAAGGTACTAAGGCAATAAGCAAACAAACACAATTCAACATGCGATAGATTCTAGAAAGATCAAACAAAGAAATATATGAGAAGTATTTGAGCAAAAAGTAAGAACAAGCTATTTAAAGAGGTTCGATCGTGAATAGATATACGTCATCTACCAAGATGGTTAGTCTTAGATTTTCTAACTATGAGATTTATATTAGATTGAGGATTTTTTACAAGATTACAAAGAATAAAAACTCAATGCTAAATCTATGCTTTGAAGCACAAATCCTAGACTAACCCGGTGTATCTCAAGAAGTAAGATCTAAATGATCAAATATTCAAGAGGTATGTGTGTGTCAGAATTTATGGGCTCTTTAAATCTATGAGATGGAGAGCAAAAGATATTTGATGATACAAGGCTTAGGATTTGGGCATGAGTTTGAAGGTATGAAGGTTTGAATATTGATCTTAAGAAATTGGGAACTAAGCAGCAATCTTCAGAACTTTAAAGTTTTTCTTGGAAGAAAAATCTCAAACAGCTTGGAGAAGATAAGCAGGCAGCAGAGAGCTGAAAATTAGCCGTTGGTGCTCTGAGCAAGGACAATGAGCTGACACAATATGATTGGTGCGCAGATGCCCTTTGTAGCCGTTGGAAGCAGAACATGAAGACAACAATTCAAATCTTCTTCAAGAAGGATGATAGTTGTCTTATGAGATTTTCGTCTAGGCACATTTCCACAACGTTGGTTCTGCTGAGTGTGCTTATTTGTCGCTTCTGCACAACTCAGTATTTTGGCTTATATTAATAAGCGTACATTGTCTTCACGCTTTCCAATCTTCTACAAGAAGTTGTTGAAATGTAAGCACAAGGACACCTCTGGTATTGTATTCTGTTGCCTCTAACATATTTGAGTTTGGGATTTTCCTGGTTATTTTGAAGCTCTTCACTGTAGAGGATCTAGAATCAATAAATCTGGGATCAATCAGTGATTGTTCAAATCTGTGCTAGCAATAGCAATCTGGTAGATCTGAATCTAGAAGTTCATCTGGTATTCGTTAGTGTTCCAAGAACGCATCTGGAACGTTCTGGTGTCTGATATCTTCATATGAAGTCGGAGATCTGAAGCTAGGGTTTTGTGATTAAAAATTTAGCTACCTGGTAAAATATAAAGATCTAACATCTGGTGTAGTCTATTATAGTGATCTTAAAGTAGATACAAAATCTGTATTACGTGAGGCAATAATCTGGTTAAATTTCAGAGTTATACATCTGAATAAATTTGAGTAGGCTGCTACAGGCAGTGACAAGTTTGTAGATGATTCTTATCACATGTGTTCACGTAGGATCAATTTACAACGTATGCGCAGAAAGATGGGAGCTATATCTTTATGGCCAATGGGTCTGTATGCAGGGTGGTTGGCATGGGCTCTATAAAGGTGAAGACTTCTGATGGTAAGGTCTACACATTGAACAAGGTGTTGGGTTTTGTAGTAATATGCGCAGCGGAATAAAGCATTTAAAATTGTATGAAACCCAAAGACCATAGATCCATTCATATGATTAAGTCAAATACAACATAATGAATACTAGAATACTGACCCTTGATGCCTTTGATTTTGCAACCTTGAATTCGATGGAGGCTTGAAACCTTGATCACGAACATAGCAAGAATCACGAACTTTGAAGATGATAAATTTCACCCTCTAGCGGTATCCACACCACGAACGAATATCAAGAACACTTGATCTTGGTTGCTAGACCAAATCATGAAACACGCTTTCATGATGTATAGAACTATATGGAATAATTATGTATGTGTATTCTTGTTCTTCAATCTAGTGTTGGGATTGGAGTCCTAAACCTAAGGGGAAGCAGAGGGGGAAAAGGAGTCCAAGTCGGGGGAGTTGGTGGAGATCAAAAGGAGTTCAAAACGGAGGAGGCTTTCTGGGCGGAGGATCAGGCAGGCACCTGGCCAAGACCATGCGGGCGCTCAAGAAGGCAGAAAGGATCAGATTCTGGGAAAAGAATCCAGGCGGGTGCCTGGTGGGGTGCGAGCGGGCGCCTAGTGCCGGATCTGGTTTCCTGATTTGTTTCCTATTTTGATTGTATCTCTTCCAAATAGACTTAGGGCTTCCTTGTACTGCTATATAAGCATGATTTCGTCCAGAATATTGTGTACCCAAAAAGGAGAGAGTTAGGATATCAAGAGAGAGCACAAAATAGTGTGTAGGAGGGGGCCGGGGGCCTAGGAGAGCCATGGGGGGCGATCCTACAACCCGGCCATATTCATATTGTTTGTGTGTTCTTGGGGAGAGATAATAATATGTAGGAGAGGGTTATTCATGGAGAGTTACTATGCTAGATCTGTGTGAGTGCATATGTAAATTGTAACAATCAAACATATTATTATAGTGATATCCTGGCTTGGGGCCTCCGGATGTAGCCACATGGGGGTGGTGAACCGGGTTAACAAATCATGGTGTTCTTGTTCTTTCATATTATCATGTGTTGATTATTTTCTCCATATTAATGACTGCTAGTATGGGCTAGTGGATGCGGTGATCCCCCCAATTCCCCAACATCTAGGGATGTCTTAGAACAAGAAATAAACTCTCTCAAACCCTTGGAGGCTCTCACAAACATATCATAATACTTAGGTCTTTTTAGCGCAACTAGAGGCTGTTTAAATACAAGTTAGACCTATTCCAAATAGGTAACTTGTGTCTAAACCCGCAAGAAATCGCAGTTAGGAAAGTTCTAACTCGGAGCCGACTGGTCCGCCCGGGTCATCATTCAGATCGGCCTGGGTCATTGATAGGGTCCGGCCGGGTCCTATACAAGGTCCGATCGGACCTATCCTATTTTCCCAATTCTCTTTATTGCTCCTCTAATTTCCAAAATCCTTCAAAGGTCCTTCGACCCAAATTCCAATTAAGTCCTTTTAAGATTCGTTCTATTGTGTGTGACCCTCTAGGATTACACTAAGTTGGCAATGGACCCAAACATGAATCCATAAGATATGATTAGGTTCTAGCAAACCGTCATACCTACCCAAATAGTGTAACTAGATACAAGTTCGCATTCCTTTTAGAACATGTCATAATCCCTTTGTCCACGATGTCTTTGAACACAAGTCATGGTCAACAAGTCAACTTGTATTGTTTAATACTTTCTTGATACCGAATAGGTTGATAATCCAAATGACATTGATCCAATCAATCCATTTGAGTTTGGCCAAACATTTCATCAACATCATTCCTTCGAGGGGCCCAAGCTTGACATCTCTCCGAAGAGGGACAAATCCAATTATCTTATTATTCTTCCCTACGTGAATCCGATTATGCCACTCATACCCTTTATAGCTACCTGGTTAAAGGTAACGTTTGAATATGTCAAAAATAATCTTCATCAACTGAAAGACTATAATAACTTCATGTCTAAGGATTCAAATGACATAACTAATATGAGATTTATCTATGACATTGACCATGACATAAATCTCATACCGCGGGTTATGTCCAGTACCTTGTTCCAAACAAGTATCCATAAATCTAACATGATCATCCCATGATCATTTAGCCTTTATACTAGTGCTTAACAAGCTCTAGGGACAGAGATTATTATAAGCAAACATGAGCATTAATAATAATCAAAATATCTCTTCATCAATATGAATATAATGATAACACATGCAACGTTTAACAAACGTGCCTAGGGCACCAACACCAACAATCTCACTTGCCCTAGGCCCAATTTCCTAGGTATCCAATACCTATGGACCTAACATGACCATCATATTTAGATTGTGGAAGTCCCTTTGTTAGCGTGTCCGCAATGTTATCATTAGTTAGTACTTTGCATATATATTTATGTTTCCTTTATCAACGATTTCTCGAACGATATAAAAACGCCTAAGTATGTGTTTGGATTTAGGATGTGCCCTTGGTTCCTTTGCTTGATCAATAAAACCACTATTATTACTAATAAGGTCTATTAGATTAGCAATGCTAGGAACCATCTCAAGTTCACCAATGAAATTCTTAATCCAAACCACTTCCTTTGCAGCATCCAATGCATCAATTTACTTAGATTTAGTATGTAGAATTTAGGGACTGTACTCTGCTTGGAACTATTCCAACTTACAGCTTCACTATTTAACACAAAACTCGATTGCGATCATCTATCATCTTTGTCGGTTTGGAAGCATGCATCCGTGTACCCATATACAATGAGATCATCTTCCATCCTTCCATGGATCAAAACCCGAATCTTTAGTCCTTTTTCAAGTACTTAAGAATAGCTTTAGCAGCCATCCAATGACTTTCACCGGGGTCGGATTGACATTTTCTCGTCATGCTCCAAGCATAAGATACATCCGGCCTAGTACATATCATGGCATACACGATGGATCCATTTACCGAAGCATTTGGCATCTCACTCATTTTTCTCATGCTCATCATGTCTTATGACATTGAATCTTGCTAAGAGAAACTCCATGTAACACTGACAAATGTCCTCTCTTAGAATTTTCCTTGTGGAATCTTCTAATGACCTTGTCAATGTATGTACTTTGGCTTTAAACTAATTAGCTTCCTTTATGCCAAGGACATATGCGGTTTCACCCATATCTTTCATTGCGAAGCCTTTCCCAACAAAATCTTTACAGACTGTCGTGTAGGAATGTCATTTCCAATGAGCAATATGTCATCCACATATTTAAATAAGGAGTAGCACTATGCTCCCACTAATCTTCTTGTGTATACAAGGTTCATCTTCATTCTTGATAAAACAAAATTCTTTGATTCATCAAAATGGAGATTCCAACTCCCAAAAGCTTGTTTCAATCCATCCAATGGATTTCCAAAACTTACATACTTTATTAGAATTTTCTTTGACTATAAAAACCTTTAGGTTGTATCCAATACATCCTTAAGTGAGTTCCCGTTAAGGAACGCTGTTTTGACATCCTTTTGTCAAATTTCATATTCCAAATACGAAGATATGACTATGAGAATTCTAGTAAGTTCCTTGCTACCCATGTAAGTTTTCTTCAAGAAAACTCATTCCTATCCTTTGGTTTTTACACCTTGGGTTAGAATGATCAAGTTCCAAACTTGATTATTACACATGAATTGACTTTTAGATTTTATGACTCCAAGTCCTTAATCTAAATGTGGAGCGGACATTGCATCTTTGATAGTTGGTAAATACTTCATTCTAAATGAACTTTACCTTAATACTTTCTATTTCGAAATATCCAATAGTTCTTGTTATAGATTGTATCCTATCATGTATGCAAGCACTTTGTATAACTTTGAACGGATTTTTCACGACTCTTTGTGAAAACTTGTTCAACTTCCATCTTAGGTCTTAGCCTGATGTCCAGAAGCAATTCATTTTCTTCGTCCTTCGAGGTTTTTCTTTCCATGGAGTCTTTTCTTATGGAGAAACCACCAAAATTGTCCAAGGTTGATCAAGAATGCTTTGAAAGCAATCTTAGGCTTTGGATGAGGCATCATATGAGGGAGAACAAGGATATTTTTCAAGTCAAGTTTGGGCTTAGATCCCTTTGGTCTCTCAAAGAATTTATCCCGGATTTTGAGCTTTTGAGGGACGCTGCATCTTTCTGGGATATCAGAAGACATGTTTATTGCTTTTCTTTCAACGAAATCGCTCCGACTTACGAGGATTTCAAGGCTCTGGTGGGGGGGCGTGGACACGTAAGTCATTGCTCTCCCTTTGGTTGATGACACAATGTGTGTTGAAAGGTTGGTCACTCTTCTTGGTATTCCTTTAGAAGAAGCCCAATGCATGGTCCTTAATCATACTTTTATTGACATCTCTGACCTTCCTGAGAGATTCATGGATCGGACCGATTAGTTTTCTTGTAATGCCTTTGGGTTGTGCATCCTTGCCTTTTTCTACATGGTTAGTTCTAAAGGCACTTGTCACACGGTTCTGTTGAGTATTCTTGAGGAATGCCTCATGGGAAAAGACATCGTCCCTTTGATCTTAGGTGAAACTCTTCATGGTATGGACCGTTTGGCCTTGGGTGATGGTTTCATGCGCGGTGGTAGCCCCGCTCTTCTCACTATATGGTTAAGGGAGAGGTTGATGGCCATGCCCGAGGCTCCTCTTTCTCACAAACCGTGGTCCTACTCTTTGAGAGGCATTCTTTTGGATTTTGCTCAGGGTGATTGGGAGGCGTACATGGTTCGTCTCCAGACTTCACAGATTCGTTGGTGGGTCCCGTACATGCGTATTAGCTCCGTGAGAGAGTATCAGGATGATTCCCCTATTGTTCAGGTGCTGGGACTCTTGGGATCATTTTTCTACACCCCTTCGTTGGTTCGTAGGCAGTTCGGATTGTTGCAAACTCCTTTGTTGGAGTGGTCGGGTGTCAATCCGGAGCATTTGAGACCTCCGTCACTATCTATGTGGGATCTTTCCACCATCTTATTCCTTACCCGGTTGTGGGCGTATTCCCTCTTTCCGGCTCAGGTGCTTCTCAGGTGTGTGGCTAGCACGGTTTTGACCACTGTTTACTTGGATTGGTATGAACAGACCATGGGGCAGACTCAGAGGCTCATAGAGGAAAGGTGTGAGGCCATTATTGGAGGTGATTGTGATACTAATAGGGTTTTGAGGGAGGCCGAGGATGTGGCGAGCGGCCACAATCGGACTGGGGATGTCGTTGAAGACTATCAAATCCTAGCTGAAAGGAGGATGGCTGTGGTGCCTAAACTCGAGGCACGGATGGAGGATCTCCGAGCTAAGGCGGCAGTTGACATGGCTTTGAGGGCAACTGGGCTTGTTGGGGAGATTGGGAGGGCAACCGAGCTTGGGAGAAAAGAGATCGATATTTTTTATGTGAAGAAGAAGAAAACTCGGAGGAGCCAAAAGAAGGGGCGGAGAGACGAGGAGTAATGATGATTCCTACTATCTAAGTATCCACCCATTGCCATTGCAGACACATTAGTTCGGTTAAGTGTTTTATTTATATTTTTAGCATGTCATTGAGTTGAGAGTAAACCGTGCTTGAACTCATCAAAGAAGTGTTTTAACCGTGGTGGCAGTGGTTATTTATCATGAAGTTTCCTTTAAGAACCAAATTTGAATTTTATTTATTTTTGAGACCGGTCAATGATTGGCTGCCTAACCCCTTTTACAAATAGGACTAAGGGGCTCAGGTCATCGTAGTTCATTTTTTATGACTCATGGTGCGACCCTGTTTTTTTCCTAGACCGCCCAAACGGGTTTTCAATCTAGGTGGGTATATTCTTTTAGCACTCATTTTTTTTAAACAAAGTATCGGCGGAGATTGTCGCCATTGACCAGGTGCATGAAAGGGTTACCATCCAAATCTGCAAGTCTCATTGCTCCTCCCGAAAAAACCTCTTGCACCACGAAGGGACCGATCCATACGGGTTCCCACTTTTCCATCGGGATTAGACCTTCCCGGGGGTTTTTCTTTGAGAACCAGGTCTCCTACCCGAATTTTTCGGGGCTTCACCTTTTTGTCAAAGGCTCGTGCCATTCTCCCTTGGTAGGTACGGATGTGTTCCATGGCTTTCAAACGGCGTTCATCTAGCAAGGACAATTCATCGTGCCGGCTTCGAAGCCAATCTACCTCATGAATTTGATTTTCCAGCAAAACCCTTAGAGATGGGACCTCCAACTCCGCCGGAAGCATGGCCTCCATCCCATAAGTTAGAGCAAAAGGAGTTTCCCCGGTGGCAGTCCTGACTGAAGTCCGGTAGCCCCATAACGCTAGATGTAGCTTCTCGGGCCAATCCCTACCCCGTGTTGCCATCCTCTTGATGATCCTCTATAGTGTTTTGTTAGCGGCTTCTACCGCTCCATTGGTTTGAGGCCTATAAGGGGAGGACTTGTGGCGGGTGACTCGAAATTCTCCTAACAGTCGATCACATTCGCCCTCAAAGTGCGAGCCATTATCAGTGATGACCTTATTCGGGACTCCATAACGGCATATGATGTTTTCCTTCATAAATTCCGCGACCTTCTTTGAGGTCAAGACTTTGTAGGATTTGGCTTCGACCCATTTTGTGAAGTAGTCCACGGCTACCAAGACAAATTCATGACCATTGCTTCTGGGTAGGTAAATCTTTCCGATGATGTCAATGCCCCAAGTTGAGAAAGGCCATGGGGCTGTCATGCAATACAAATGGTGAGGCGATAGGTGATTAAGGTTGGAGAACTGTTGGCACTTATCACACTTCTTCACGAATTGTACGCAGTCGGTTTCCATCAACAACAAACAACAACAACAACAAAGCCTTAGTCCCAAAATAATTTGGGGTCGGCTAACATGAATCCTCATATGTCATCTTGATAAAAGGAAGAGAGAGAGAGAGAGAGACAGAGAGAGAGAGAGAGAGAGAGAGAGAAAGAGAGAGCGAGAGCGAGAGAGAGAGAGAGAGAAAGAGAGGAAAAAGATGGAGAAATAAAATAAATAAATAAATAAATAAATAAATAATAATAATAAAAGTACGATCAACCCCCATCATTCTCATGAATCTTTGCCCTCCACTCCGGCCTCTTCAACGCCACATCTTCATCCACTCCGAGTAAACTCATATCATTTTCAATCACATTAATCCAAGTTTGCTTGGGTCTTCCCCTACCCCTCACCATTTTATCACTTCTCCACTCTTCAGGCCTCCTAATCGGTGCATCACTCGGTCTCCGTCTCACATGACCAAACCACCTTAGATGATGCTCCCTCATTTTATCCTCAATGGGCGCAACTCCTACTTTACCCCTGATCACCTCATTTGTCAATCGATCTTTTCTTGTATGCCCACACATCCATCGTAGCATACGCATCTCCCCGCTACATTCATCTTATAAATATGCCACTGTTTCACGGCCCAACATTCAGTGCCATAAAGCAGTGCAGGCCTAATTGCCGTATGATAGAATTTTCCCTTTAATCTATTTGGCATGCCACGATCACAAACAAACCCTGTGGCACTCTTCCACTTCAACCAACCTGCTTTAATCCTATGAGCCACATCTCCATCCAATTCTCCATCTTTTTGGATAAAGATCCAAGATAGCGAAAGAACTCGGAAGCTTGGACAATCTTTCCATCGAATGTGATCACTCCTGCCTCTCTGCTTCCAACTTTTGCTAAATTTACACTCCATATATTCAGTCTTGCTTCTGCTTAACCTAAAACCTCAAGATTCCAGAGTGTGTCTCCACAACTCCAATTTACTTTCAACACCTTCTTTTGTCTCATCTATTAGCACAATATCATCTGCGAACAACATACACCATGGAATATCATCTTGGATTGACCTCGTCACTTCGTCCATTATTAGGGCAAAGAGGAAAGGACTAAGTGCAGAGCCTTGATGCACTCCAATCGTGATAGGGAACTCTTCTGTCTTCCCAACGCTTGTCCGTACATTAGTACTAACTCCATTATACATGTCCTTGATAATATCAATATATTTCTTTGAAATGCGTTTCTTTACTAAATCCCACCAAAGTACCTCTCTTGGCACTTTATCATACGCCTTCTCTAAATCAATAGAAACATTTGCAAATCTTTCTTTTTATCTTGATGTTTCTCCATGATTTGTCTCATAATATAGATTGCGTCCATAGTCGATCTGCCGGGCATAAATCCAAATTGGTTATCCGAAATATTCACAATTTTTCTTAACCGTTGTGAAATCACTCTTTCCCAAAGTTTCATCGTATGGCTCATTAGTTTGATCCCTCGATAGTTGGCACAATCTTGGACATCACCTTTGTTCTTATACAAAGGGATTAAAGTACTTTTCCTCCACTCCAATGGCATTGTGTTACTTCTCCATATCTTGTTTAATAGTGTTGTTAACCAATCTATTCCCCTCTCCCCAAAACATCTCCACACCTCAATTGGTATTCCATCCGGCCCTACGGCTTTCTTTAATCCCATCTTTTTCATTGCCATTTCCACTTCACCCTCCAAAAATACCCCATTCGTAGGATGACTTGCATTAGGGCCCGAGCATTCATGTGGGGGCCACACACTCCACCATAGACCTCTTTCATGAGTTCCCGTGCTTCCTTTGCACTTATGCACCTTAGGAGAAGGCCTTGATGGTGTTTCTTGTACAAGGTGTCTCCCAAGATCACGTAGTGAGATGCCAACCGCTTGAAGGCTACAACACCTTTGGCTTTGATCCCGTCTTTGTATTCTCCTTTCTCATTTGTGAAGGAAACTTCTCCTTCTTTGAGAAATTGGTAGATTTGGTTGTACCATGGCTCCTCTACTTTCTCCGGGGCTCCTTCGATTTCACAACAGTAGGCCAGACTTTCTTTTCTACCAACTCTGAAGGGTTTTATTGATTTTCCCTCGGGGATTTCCACTAAAGAAGCCAAGGTAGCTAAAGCATTCGCGAAGCGATTTCGATCCCTTGGTAGGTAATAAAATCTGACCTCTTTGAATTGGGCCATGAGCTCCTCCATGTGGGCGTGGTATTTTTGCAGCCCCGGGTCTAACGTCGTCCATTTGTTAGACGCTTGGTTGATGATCAAGGCTGAATCCCCGTAGACCTCCAATTCTTTCACATTCCTTTCAAGGGCTGCCTCTAAGCTGGCTGTGCATGCCTCATATTCGGTGGCATTGTTGGTCACCTCAAAGTTTAATTTTATGGCAATAGGGGTGTGCTCGTCCTTCGGATCCACTAAGAGCATTCCAATGCCATTTCCTCTCTTGTTCGCGGCGCCATCAAAGAACAGTTGCCATTTGTTTTCGCCCTCAAGAGCAAATATCCCTTCGTCTGGGAATTGGGGGTCAGTCTCCTTTTCTTCATTGCTAGGGAAATCTGCCAAGTATTCCGCCATAACTCTCCTTTTGACTGCTTTTCGCGTCACATGACTGATATCATATTCTGCAAGGAAGAAAGACCATTTGGTGAGTCTCGTGGACAGAGAAGGCTTTTCCAACAAACATTTGATGGGATCTATTTTGGAGATGAGCTGTATCGAGTGGGAATGCATGTAGTGCTTTAATTTCCTCACTACCCATACCAGTCCAGCACACGTCTTTTCAATGGCGGAGTAGTTAAGTTCACTCCCTTGTAGTTTTCGGCTCACAAGGTAGATGGTATTCTTTACTTTCGAATCTCTTTTCTCTTGGACCAACATGGCTCCCACCAAGGCATCTGTTACTGTCAAATAGAGCAGGAGTGGTTTTTCTTTGTGAGGAGGACAAAGAACCGGAGGATGAGTAAAGTAGGCCTTGATTTTATCGAAGGCCCTTTGACATTCCTCGTTCCACTCGACCTCCGCATTCTTTCTCAGCAGTTTGAAGATGGGCTCACATGCGGGTGTGAGTTGGTTTATGAAACGGCTAATGTACTGCAATCGTCCCATGAAGGCTTTCACCTCTGTTTGGGTTCGGGGTGGTCTCATTTCCACAATCGCCTTTACCTTTTGAGGATCGATCTCAATGCCATGTTCGGTGACCATGTACCCCAAAACTTTGCCACGGGAAACCCCAAAAGTGCACTTAGCCTGGTTTAGCCTCATGGAGTGCTTTCTCAATCTATCAAAGAACTTCCTCAAGTTGATTAGGTGCTGCCCATCGGTTCCTTTAGAATGGATGATCATGTCATCTACATACACCTCTATTTCCTTGTGGATCATGTCATGGAAGAGTGCTGTCGCGGCCCTTTGGTAAGTAGACCTAGCGTTCCTTAGTCCAAAAGGCATTACGGTATAGCAAAAGGTTCCCCATGGGGTGGTGAAGGCGATCTTTTCTTGGTCCTCCTTGGCCTTTTTGATCTGATTGTACCCGGCAAAACTGTCTATGAAGGACTTGACCTAGAAACTAGAGGTCGTATCTACGAGCATGTCGATGTTCAGGAGAAGGAAATCATCCTTGGGGCTTACTTTGTTGAGGTCCCTGAAGTCAACACAACACCGGACCTTTCCATTGTCCTTTGTTACTGTCACTATGTTGGAAAGCCACGAGGGGTACTCTATCACCCTTATGAAGCCGACCCGGAGCAGTTTCTCGATCTCTTCTTTGACTTGCAGAGACCATTCCGGTTTGATTCGTCGAAGGTTTTGCTTAACTGGTTTCACTTCGGGATCCACGGGGATTTTGTGCTCTACAATCGAGGCATCCAACCCTGGCATGTCCTTGTAAGACTAAGCGAAAACATCCACATACTCTTTGAGCAGCTCAACCAAGTCTTCCCTTTCGGTTCCTTTGAAGTAGCTACCAATCTGTGTCTCCTTTGGTTCATCCGCAGTCCCCAAATTCACCTTGGCTAAAACCTCTTCGGCAACTTGGGCACGGTTTTCCTCTCGGTCCATAACCTGTTTTGAGAGTTCTTTAATGTATTGTTCGTTTAGTGCATCTGCATTATTAGGTGATTCATCATTAACTGTTTTCAGATTATTAGTTAATTTATCATCTAATAAATTGGCAATGAGGGGATACTCAAAAAGTTCCATCATTTCATTCAATGCAAAGGGGAATACAATGTTGGCTACAAGATCATAATCCTCGGGCGTGAGGCCCTCGAAGGAAACAGACTCAAACTCAAAGACAAGAGACTGAGGGGACTCGGTTACACTAGACCCTACAACACATGACTCTAGAGGGCGGGGAATCAATCCAAGTTCTGCGATCATTCCTCCTTGCTGGCCACAGGTCCGGAGAAAGTCGCCCAATTCTTCAGAGGCATACCACTTTGCTCAACCAAGGTGCGGGGGTCGACGATCTCAGGGAATCCATCCTCTATTGCAGCAACCATTTCTTTCCCTAAATCGATCAGATCTGGCGCAACAAATTCTTCCCCAAATAACTCTTGCATCACTACGCCATTCCATTCGTCGCCCATGATTCCTCTCCAATTTTCTTGGGAGCCCATTCTCCAAACTCGTTTTTACCATTCCGACCCCAGACGGGCTTTATTTCCTTGTCGTTTCCTTCCATGGACCAATCCTCGAATTGCTTCACCATCTCGGGCACCCCTTTAAAAGAGTACTCATGTGTTATCGTGGTTTCGGTAGGACCGGGTATTGTGGGCGTGTCTAGGAATGCCCTTCTCATGGGGTTGGCGGTCATCCCTCGGAATCTTACAAGGTCCTCTTGGAGCTTGTCCCAGTTGGTTACCATTGGTTCCCTCTTCATTGGGGCTTCAGCTTGGATTCCTCCTTTCACAAAGTAGCGGCTCATATAAAAGGTATATGGGCGAAGGTTGGGAGTTTTGTAAGAGACTTCTTGAGCTCGAGCCTGGCTCTTCCTTCGGGCCATTTCCTTATCCATTTTGAGGTCTTCGGGAGTTTGCTTATTGATAGATGAGATTTATACTCATTTATTGGATATATTCTAGACTTATTCTTAGTGAAATCCTTGAGTTTTGGTTATTTAAAAGATGTTTTAGTATTTATTTAGAAAATAGGTAAAACAGGTGGAATGTGCGTAAAACAAAAGAGATATGGCGAAATTTATAAATCCAGGGGCTTAACATTAACTTAAAGAAGAGTGAGGATTGTTGTGGAAATCTGGAGTGTCCAGGGACCAATCTGGCTGTTATGAAACTTGAGGGACAAAACTGTAATTTTCCAGAATTTCAGGGACTGTTCTGTAATTTCTGAAAGATGGAGGACTGAACTGGAATTTATAAAAATATCAGGGACCATTTCAAGATGCCCAAATCTAGAAGGAAAAGGAAGATGTTGACTTGTTTAGTTAGGATTTTATTCTAGTTTCCTAATTCTTTTCTTTTCTTTATTATTTTACAATTCCTTTTAGGTTTAGGTTTGTTTTTCCTATAAATACTAGCCTAGTTTAATTGTAAAAGACGCAATGAATTCATCCATAATCCATAATTCTACCTTTTCTCCATATTATTCTTGGGATTGGTTCTTTGTCTATGAAGAACTAATTTCACCATCTATGGATTGGAGGTAACTTGTATCAAATACTTATGCTTTAATTTAATTCTTTGTTCAATTATTTGTGGTTTGTTGCAAGTTTTAATTCTTCCATTCAATCTTAATTCTTGTTCATTAAAATATTCATCATTATTAATTCTTTAGTTTCAATTAAATGTTAAAGATATATATTGGTTTTAGAATTATTGGGTATATATTACTGCACTAGCGTGGGTGATTATACGCTGACCACTATTTTAATGATTAGATTCAATTGAGGACCTAGCGGAAGTCAAAAGGATCTAGGTTCATGTGTTCTTGGGATCTTCATGAATTTCTTGCATATTGTATAGACCTAGCGGAAAGTATAATATAAAAGAAATAATAGGATTGCAATCCGGCGACCGGACCGTCCCAATTCTTACTTTAGTGAACGAACCCTTGTTTGGAGATTGATTCTTTTATGATTTGTGACACCATAATAATTGACATCTTTAATCAAATAAGCATAAGTAGGAGATACTTGTGAATCCTTTCCATAGATTTTTCCTCCATATTCATATCCATTTATCTATCTTTGTTTAATTAGTTTATTTGTTTTCTAGTTAATTAGATTAAATCACTAAAAACCCAAACTTTTATTTTATTTTATGTTATTTTATTTTACTATTAGTTAAATTGCTATCTTCTACAAGTCTCTGTGGATTCGACACCTTGTTATTGCATATACTACTACGGTGATCTTGTGCGCTTGCAAGGGTTATAATTTGTTCATCAAGTTTTTGGCGCCGCTGCCGGGGCTTTGTTTAGATAGATAGTAATTTAATTAGTAGTGTAAATATTTGTTTATAATTTTTTTTTATTTTTTCTGTTTTTTTTTTTAAAATGTATGCTTATCCTTATATTGAGGTGGTTGATAATTTAGAGAAATCATGGCATGAGCAAGTCATTGATGAAATTGAATTTGCCCTATATGGACGTGAGGAGAGGAATAATAAAGAGGTTCACAATTTTATTGATATATCCATTAAGCCCGATGAACAATGTTGTAGTGTCATCCCTCTTCACCCTCTTGGCAATTTCAATGAAAAACCCGCTATTGTGATCTCTTCCCCTTGTGATTGTGGAGAAAGTGATAAAGATCCGAAAGTGAAAAAGGCCCAGAAAAGAAAACGTCAAAATCCCCATTGCATTCTTAGTGAGTTAATAAAACGGAAATCATACATGGGGAATGATTTGAATTTTTGTACTAGAGAAAAGGTAAAGTGGGCTAAAGGGCGTAAAGCAAAAATTAAGTTTGGGGGCATTTAATTTTTGTACTTTTTATTTATTTGTTTTTTTGTTTTGAGTCGTTCGAAAGAACCTCCTTGAGTTTGTGGGTTTATAGAGGAGTGTATATAGTTGTCACCCTCCAAAAAGATTTTCTTTTTTAGTTTTTATAAATTTCTAACAATTAACGTGTTTGTTAGTGTTTCTGTTAAAATTCTAACGAATGCAAGTCAATATAACGGAAGATGGGCTTAACTGAAAAGATAACGGAGGATATGGGCTGCTTTGAAAATTCAACAAACAGGGAGCAGATAGAGTGGGCGACCGCGTAAAACAGGGTGAGCGGCCGCCCAAACAAACAGGTTGTGCGTACTGTGTTGCGGTTTCAAAAAAAAAAAGAAAAAAAAAAGAGGTAGTGAACAAAATCCCTAAATCAAAGAAATAGCTAGCCGACATCCTCTCATCTCCCTCCCCGCTCCTCTCTACTGCATCTCCATAACCACCGGTCACACCCCTGTCGGCGTTTCCAACCCCAACAGCCGACACCCAAATCGCCTCCAACACCGCACCGCTTCCACCATCTCCATGGCCGCCGATCATTCTCAATACCGGCCACGCCACAATCACACAACCCTAATCCCTCTCCATGCCGATGATGCCGATACAAATCTCAGACCTTCATCTCCATTTGTCCCTCCGACAGCGTCCCTCACACCCACCTCCGCTGAGTCCACGATGCCGGACCTCACTTGCAGTCCCGATTTGTACACCGGCAAACACCCACTCAAACCCATCTCCGACCGGCGACCCTGCAGATTCCGTCCATCCTCCATAAATTTCGGCCAATACCCCCTCGCCGTACTCGCTCTCCGGTTCAGTCTCATCAGTTCACCGGCCTCACTCAATCCGTCTCTTCAAATCAGATGGGGGTGCACAAATGGAGATATAATTTCGTCTTACTTTACACAATTTCAATTTCAAAGTCTTACTTTACACAATTTCAATTTCAAAATCTAGAGTATTACTAGCCTGTTGCTTGCATTGTGATTTGAGTATTGCGGGACTTGTGTTGGAGAAATTAAGTGTCATATTGGGGTAATTTGTGATGGGATATGTGGAAGTATGAATTGTTCTGACTAAATTAATACAGTATCCCGATCAAAGTTGTGGGTTTTGGTAAATTGGGGTGTTGCTGTGGGTGATGAAGTATAAATTAGCCTATAATCACCATGGTATCTTGCCTTCATGCTTGACTATTTTTTGCGGTTAACACAATGAGGACATTGTTCATTGCAAGTTTGGGGGTGGGGAGTTATAATGCGCTACAACCTGTTTTTCTAAGTTTCTTAGTTTAGTAAAAAAAAAAGGTTTTATTTTTGTTTAAATATGTTCCTATTTCTGGTTTGGTTCGAACTATGGTGACCTGAGCCCTTTATTGTGGGTTCGCTCACTTTAGAGGGAACGTAGGCAGCTTCGGTGCGGTCAAAGTTTTGAAAACATTGTGTGTTTTTCCCCATAGTTGCTGTGTCTCTTAAGACCGCTGGATTATGATGTGCGATGATTTAACTATTCTTGTTTTAATATACATTGGATTAATTTTGGTTATTTGCTTAAGTATTATAGTTCGGTTGTGAATCTCTAGAAATAAGCGCACTATAAGTGAGACTCCCTTAGTTGATAATGTTGATTTACTTTATCGAGTCTATAGTATACTTTCATCCCTTAGGTTAATGAGTTTGTGTGAAAATAAAGCCTCTTAAAACCTAAAATATGGGTACTATTTAGACACTTGAAGTATGTATATGTGTTGGCACCCCGAGTTGTTATATATAATTAATGAATGAAAAAGACGGCTTCGGAAAAGTGGGAGCAATGGCAAAATAAAATGAATCAATAAATCAATAAATAATAATGAAAATGTGCAAAGTTGCTTTGGTGTTACCTCCAGACGTGTAGGTTAGCCGGTTAGGGGCTATTCTAGCTTAACCAGATTTCTGGGTATGCAGTAGCGTTATGGAGGGAGAGCTTTTCCGCCGTAATGGTCCGTTCCAAGCTCGAATCCGAAGTGAAGGCCAACTCCCTCCCCAAGAGTTCATCCTATGCTTGTGCTAAAAGCAATTAAATTGAAATATGTGCGTGAAATGTCAATAATTAAGTTTGGGGGTGCCTTTGGTTGTTAAGTGCCAAGTGCTAAATAGCATTCATATTTTACCTTTTAAGAACGTTTTATATGATAGACAAAGTCAATAAAATAAGGGATGATGGTGTACTTGGCTTTATAAAATTAGATCATATTTGAAAACAAAGGGAGAATTGGTGCTCACACACACACAGAGATTCACCGCTTAATTATAATGCATATGCAAATTAGCAAAATTAATGGTAATATATATTAACACTTATATAGATAGATCTACTCATATCATGAGTCTTATGGTATTATTTGATAAATGCAATTGTGGGGGAATTCAAGATTGTGGGAATGTAGATAACTGTCAGATAATATTTAGTTAGAATAGTTAATTTTTGTTTATATTTTTGTTTGATTTTGTTGTTTGCTCGAGGACTAGCAAAGTCTAAGTTTGGGGGTATTTGATAGATGAGTTTTATACTCATTTATTGGGTATATTCTAGACTTATTCTTAGTGAAATCCTTGAGTTTTGGTTATTTAATAGATGTTTTAGTGTTTATTTAGAAAAAAGGTAAAACAGGTGGAATGTGCGAAAAACAAAGGAGATATGGCGAAATTTATAAATCCAGGGGCTTAACAGTAACTTAAAGAAGAGTGAGGATTGCTGTGGAAATCTGGAGTGTCCAGGGACCAATCTGGCTGTAATGAAACTTGAGGGACCAAACTGTAATTTTCCAGAATTTCAGGGACTGTTCTGTAATTTCTGAAAGATGGAGGACTGAACTGGAATTTATGAAAATATCAGGGACCATTTGGGAATTTTCGGAATCCAGCCCTAAAGAGCCTAAAAAGATGCCCAAATCTAGAAGGAAAAGGAAGATGTTGACTTGTTTAGTTAGGATTTTATTCTAGCTTCCTAATTCTTTTCTTTTCTTTATTATTTTACAATTCCTTTTAGGTTTAGGTTTGTTTTTCCTATAAATACTAGCCTAGTTTAATTGTAAAAGACGCAATTAATTCATCCATAATCCATAATTCTACCTTTTCTCCATATTATTCTTGGGATTGGTTCTTTGTCTATGAAGAACTAATTTCACCATCTATGGATTGGAGGTAACTTGTATCAAATACTTATGCTTTAATTTAATTCTTAGTTCAATTATTTGTGGTTTGTTGCAAGTTTTAATTCTTCCATTCAATCTTAATTCTTGTTCATTAAAATATTCATCATTATTAATTCTTTAGTTTCAATTATATGTTAAAGATATATATTGGTTTTAGAATTATTGGGTATATATTACTGCACTAGCGTGAGTGATTATACGCTGACCACTATTTTAATGATTAGATTCAATTGAGGACCTAGCGGAAGTCAAAAGGATCTAGGTTCATGTGTTCTTGGGATCTTCATGAATTTCTTGCATATTGTATAGACCTAGCGGAAAGTATAATATAAAAGAAATAATAGGATTGCAATCCGGCGACCGGACCGTGCCAATTCTTACTTTAGTGAACGAACCCTTGTTTGGAGATTGATTCTTTTATGATTTGTGACACCATAATAATTGACATCTTTAATCAAATAAGCATAAGTAGGAGATACTTGTGAATCATTTCCATAGATTTTTCCTCCATATTCATATCCATTTATCTATCTTTGTTTAATTAGTTTATTTGTTTTCTAGTTACTTAGATTAAATCACTAAAAAACCAAACTTTTATTTTATGTTATTTTATTTTACTATTAGTGAAATTGCTATCTTCTACAAGTCTCTGTGGATTCGACACCCTGTTATTGCATATACTACTACGGTGATCTTGTGCGCTTGCAAGGGTTATAATTTGTTCATCACTTATACCCCAAGCCGTGGAGCGTCTTTTGCTCCTTGATCTCGACAATTTTGTGAGTCCCTTGGAGCTTCTTTCCGAGGCCAAGTCCTGGGAGGTAGTGCACCAGACGCATCATCTTCATTGCGGGGGGAATTCTATCCTTGGTGAACGTGAGATCCACACAGCAAACGTGAGTCTTAGAGGGAATTTCCGTGAAGCCGGTTAAAATCATACCATTTTCCTCGTGCTTAATTTCCAATACAGGGATTCCATTGGTGTTTGTTCCTTCCGTGGTGACACTGTCCCCATAGATAACCGTCAGGTTGTTCCCTTGTACGTATTTTACGCATTGGTGGAGGGTAGAAGCCACTCCATTGACCTTGTAAAGCCACGGGGGTCCCAGCAAAGCGGTGAATGAGATCGGGATGTCAAGCACTTGGAATTCCATTGGCACCACTTGTTTCCCAAACTAAAGATCCAAGGTAGCCACCCCTAAGACTGATCGTGCCGTTGAGTCATAGGCTTTGACAGTGATTGTGGAGGGTTTGAGGTTTTCAACCTTAAGACCAAGTAAGCCCATCATTTTGGCAGGGAGGACATTTATGGCGGGCCCATTGTCGACCAAGACCCAGGGAAGGCGACGGTCATCCAACTGTACCGTGATGTAAAGAGCCTCGTTGTGGTTGGCTCCGAATTTGGGAAGATCCAAATCTGTGAAGGTGATGATGTTTCCATACTGAACACTCCCAATCATTTGTACGGCTTCCTCGGGGGTAGCCATGGTAGGCACCATGGTTTGAGCCAGGCATTCCTCCAACTTGAGCTTATGCGGGTAAGACGACGTAAGGAGAGACCAAAGAGATATGTTGGCTTGGGTCCTTTTCAGTTGAGTAAGGACGGGGTCTTCCTTTTCAAGATCCGCATCCCTTGTCTCTTTGGCCAAAAGGGGAGGTGAGCGATGCTCCTGTGGTGGAGGCTTCTTGGGATTCTCCGTGTGCACCTGCCCGGAGCGGGTCAACACGCTTACCTCCGCAGAGTAATCTACTTTCTCCTTTTCTTCCACGGGTGTTGGCAAATCCTTGGTGGAGTAAGGCCACACTACCTTTCTTAACTCATTCACTGTGATCATTCCGTTTGAGGCATATGCTGACTCACAGATTTTTTTGAGGGAAACAGGGCGGGTGTTTCGTTCTTCCCAAACTCCTACGGTCTATCAGAGTTTTTCCAAAGTCAACATACAACAAAAGTATTCCGGAAACATCGACCCATCATCGCCAAACTGAGGTGGTGGTGATAGTGGTGGCAAGGATAGGAAGTCGTTTAAAAGTGGGAAGTCTTCCACCATTCTCGGGGATGGGACAGGGGAGGCACATAGGAGGAGGACACCTCATCGTCATCACTTTCACAGAGAAACCGGAGTTCTTCGTGAGACAAGGAGCGGATTTCCCCTCTCATTTGGGTGAGTTGCCCTTCATAATTAGTCATTCCCGGGCTTCCCATCATTTTGGGCACATTTTCCTCATCGTGGTTGCATACCCTTCTAACCAATCTTTTGCCGGTCGAGGAGCTACACGGTTCCGTGACATGGAAGTGATCATGATGAGGGGGACAACACCCGTTTGCACCATGAATTTGGCCTTCCACCTCGTCTTTAACGGCCTTCTCTAATTCTGCCATGCATTCCTCATATGTTAGATTGTGCTCAGTGAGCTTAATCACGACCAAATCACTGGCATTCTGGTGTGGGATCCTTGCACTTAGCACATTGGCTATCATACAATCTGGGGGGCATTTTATCTTTCCCTCTTGTACACATGCCCACAGGATGTCCTTCCACCTCTCCCCGATTTCCACCAGTGGGGTGTTAAATTCCAAGAAGGTTACTTGTGCTGGTCCTCCAAGCTCAATCATGTTCACGCTGTTTTGCCCGAACTCAATCATATTGACGGCGCTGTTGTCGGGGAAGGGGTTGTTGACTACATTTAGACCACGAGGGTGTTCAAGCTTCCCCTTGTCAATTAGGTCAAGGATGATGCGTTTTACCACAGAGCAGTCATCGGTGTTGTGGCCATGATAATTGTGAAAGGCACACCTTTTGTTTCTGTCGAGGTGTTTCTCGAGATTTCTGGGTTGATAGTTAACCAAAGGTTTCACAAGGCCTTGTTTTACTAACCCTTCAAACACGTTGCTTATAGGCATCCCAAAATCTTCAAACCTCACATACGGATGTCTCTCTGAGTTTTCGGCCCTTTGCGGGACTTGCCCCGGGTTTTCCCCTTGGATGTTGTTAACTACTGCTGAGGTTTCTTTCCCTTTACCGGTGGTCAGAGGGCGGTACCGGTAGGAGCTACCACTGCCCTGAGCGGAGGATTGCTCACTGAGGGCCTTCTCAAACTTAGACCCAGCGGTTACCATGGCCCGAAGATTAGGGTAGAAGTGGTGACTGATCAAAACCCGCAATTGAGGTTTCAGGCATGACTGAAAGATATCAAGCTGCTCATCCTCAGTAGGCGGATTGGAAATTTCCCCGAGCTTGTAATTCCATCTCTTGTAAAACTCACCAATCGGTTTATCATTCTTTCGTAAGGTGCCTTGCAAATCAGTGCGATTGGTTTCCCACTCCAAGTTAGACCGGTATTTGGTGAGGAATGCTTCCTTAATCCGGTCCCATGTGACCCGAAATTCGTCCTTTAGGTTAAAGAACCATTTCAGTGCATTTCCTCTCAGAGATAGTTGAAAGTGATCGGCCATTTGTTATACGGTACAACCCTTTGCCCTCATTGCTAGGGTGTAGGCATTGAGATGAGTTTGGGGACAAGCGGTTCCATCGAAATTATCAATCTCTGGCATTTTAAACCGGTGAGGAAGAGGGACGATCTTATCGTGATCTGTGCTCCTGCGGTGGATTTCTTCTCGTTCATCCCCTCAAACCTTTCTTCCATTTGTTTCAACTTCTCCACCAACCACCCCATTTGAGGGTCCATGTGCGGGCTAGAGTTGATAGATCCCATGGTTTGGGTTGTCACTGGCATCACTGTCGGAGGCACGGTGGTGGATGGTATTACCGGAGGAAGATTTTGAGGCGGTGCATGGGTCTAAACAAACCCATATCCCGGATTACTAGCTGGGATGCATGGTGGAGTGACTTCAGAAGCTTGTGCCACCAGGTATTCAAATGGGTATGGTACCCCTCGGGAGACAATCGGCAAAGCTGGAGGTGGTAACCCGACGGTGGTCGGAGCTAGAGGTGTTCGGCTTGTCGGGATCGAACCATATGGGTTGAATCCGGGCGGACACATGGGAAATCCTTCCGGCGGGACAAAAGGAAACTGGGTGGTAGGCATACTTTGGTGGATGGTGGTTTGGAATGCGGGACGTGAGGTCGCCACATTTGGGTAAGTTTGGGGAGGGGGAACTCGGTTATAACCCTGGGGTCGTACATTTTCAACCTCTTCTTCCTCCGTGATTTCCACAAAACCTCCATCATTCTCAAATATGACGGCTATCCCTCTCTGTCTCATCGCTTCCACAACCCTATTCTGCATATCCTCCTGATGTTTTCTGACACTTTCTTCCCTGGCCCTGGCGGCCTCTAGAGCTTGTACCAACTCTTCCCTGGTGAGCCCATTAGGATCGACTGTGTTGTCACCCCCACTACTACTTCCTGCCGGACTAGTCATTCGAAGAAGTCTGAGTGAAGCGGATGATGAACTGTCAGACTCGGCACTAACCAGACAACGACCCGGAACCCTGACCCACTTCCTACGAGCTGCGGAGGAGAAGGAGGTCCATTTCAGACTCGGGTACCAATTAGGGCTAGTGTTTGGGAAGAGGCTTAGGCTCATGCAACATGAATTTTTACTGTCTTTATTTATCATATATTTTTTGTTCCTGTTTACTTAAAACGCATTTCATTCCTAATTGGTTGGAAAAGATTTCTCTTCTTTTTCGCAACTAATCTAAACCCTGGATCAGTGGAGGCCATCACTACGCCTATAGACCCTTCGTTTTTCACCTGTATTGCACACTCCCAAGGACAGACTATCCCGGGCGAGGGTCCTATAAGGCACGCAGCTTCCACCGACCAAAAGAGACGAACCTAAGGTCTAGTACGTCACAGAGTTCCAATGCGCGGGCCATTCTTATCATAATTAAGCCCCGGCTAAGGTTAAGATTAACTTAACGCTTTAACGAAATTCCGGCATGACCTCGTTTAACGAGGGGTCCCGGAACATAGCCTTGGGATTAAAGATGATTAGGACGGGTCAAGCATTAGAGCCTAATGACGCGGTGTCATCCTATCCTTAATACATGACTTCGGTTAATTATGGTTGGAATTAATGCATAAGTCAAGGACCGGGTCAAAGATGACCTTGGTCACACTTGCTTTCACAAGGAGTCGTGACTCGGGCTTTAACTTGGCCATAATTAGCGTTTGGACACGTATTAAGGACGTGATGACGTGAGCTAGACCAAAAACCAACCAAGGTCACGGTATTTGTGTGTCACTGACAAGTGTGGTTGACTCGGCTCGGAAGGGGAGGTGGAATGGACCC
The DNA here is from genome assembly GCA_026119855.1 of Campanula takesimana. Classification (NCBI taxonomy): domain Eukaryota; kingdom Viridiplantae; phylum Streptophyta; class Magnoliopsida; order Asterales; family Campanulaceae; genus Campanula; species Campanula takesimana. The sequence goes on along the minus strand of JAOWBW010000136.1, from coordinate 124,370 downwards.
GTGCGCGAGAGAAGGGCACAAGAGCACCAATCAAGCTGCATCGTGGCATCCATCCCGGGTTTAAAGGTTTAAAGGGTTTTTGGAACGTGCACAAGGTCGAGCGCGTTGTGTGAAGCCTTCTATGTTCCCTTTTGAGTCAAAATAGAAATTTTCCATGCGTTTTAATATCATGAGCAAGAACAAGAGTATATACACGACATGAACAAACAATTTAAACAAGTAATTTGCACAAGTAATCAAGCAAAGATATGAACAAATGAGAGTCAAAATTTTGTACATGGGAAAGGTTGTGCACAACCAAAGGTTTTTGAAACCAAAATTTTACAACAAGAACAACCTTTTGAAAATCATTTGTACAAAAAGGTTGTGCACAACAAAAGAATTTGAAGACCAAGATTTTTACGAAAAGGGTCATGCACAATGGGGTTTTGAAAACCCAATTTTATGTCCAAAAAATTTGTGCATAACCAAGCTTTGAAAATTCATTTTTGGTTAAGAAAAAGGAGGTAAATGTGCACAAGTAGAGGCTGTAAATGGAACCTGGACAAGAAGAAGCAAAGGGGGACCATCAGAATGTTTCTGCCCTGCACAAAATTGTTAATTTGAAATATTCTATGGGCCCGGCAAAACCAGCCGTACGGCTAGAGCAGGAGATCCATTATTTTTTGCAAATTTTCAGCTTCTGATCATCAAGCCCTAGTCTATGGCAATCCCAGAATAGTTTCATTCCCAGAAATCAAAACAGAAGCATAAAATACACACAAAAATGCACAAAGTCAACAAACGGGGACGTGAGTTTGACCACCACACAAGAATGCCCCCGAATCTTCTAAAAAGAAGTTCGAAAACACTCTATTCCCCAGTGGAGTAGCCACTGTAAGATACCCACGGGAAAAATGGAAAGGTTTCCCCTCGATAACAGAGTCGCCACATTTGTTAACTTTTAACCCAACAAATGAAAATGGTTAGAGATTTATGAGTTCGGAGGTCAGGTTATGGCTTGGGAAGAGTTTCACGTCACCCAAGCCGCCTCGGACAAAGCCGAGTCTCCCTAAGTTTGTTAACGAAAAGTGCATATGTGTGTTTAGAAAACGGGAGAAACTGACTTTAACGGAAAACGGTTAGGATTTTAACAGAAAATGGGGTTCTTTGTAAACATTCTGGATTAAAGAGGAACTGGACTGAAACATGCCCCTGGACAAAGTAGCCGTACGGCTAAAGGGGGTCTTCCTGGGAATTTTAATAGATTCCCAGGAATCAGTCCAGTTCCATACAGAAACAAAGCATTCTGTCTGAAACTGGACTGTTTGATCATTTCCAGCCATTCTTTTGTAATAAAACACAAACTAAATAATCCCTATGTCATTAATCACTAGATTAGATACCAAAACAAGAATTTTGGATGTGATTAAGACAATCATTGGGGAATTATTAAGAAAAGTTGATGAAAGTGGCCTTTGAGCCAAGATAGCCATTTTGATGAGTAAAGATTCAAACTTTACCATCAAAATTGGATCTTTATACAAGATTAAACCTTTAGGGACAACAAAATGACATAAAGATTGAATCTTTATGACCCAAATGTGGGATTTTAGGCTAAATCAAGGTTGGGATGATAAAGATTGGAACTTTATCACCCAACATGATCATCATGGCCAAATACAACATAAAGATACATGCTTTCACCATAAAAAATGGATCATCAAGCTATTTAAAGGCAAGAAATTAACAAATCATGATCTTCTTTAGGTTTTATCCCTTTTTCACATACTTGGATGTAAGGGCACCTTGAATCATTTCATGATTTGGTTCCAAGATACATAACAAGAGTATAAGGTGCTTGAAAGGACAAGACTTGCAATATAAAAGTGCTTGACAATGGCAAGACTTGCTATACAAAAGTGCTTGACAAGGGCAAGGCTTAAAATGCAAGTAAATGAACAACATAAATAAGAACAAAAGAGTTTAAGATGAAGAGAAGATGGAGAGAAGGAAGCTTCACCTATGGTGGTTATGGCCTATCTTCCTCTCTTTTCACTCAAGTGTTTGGTGGTGTTTCACTCAGGCTAGATTTCTGAAGAGTTTCACCTACAAAAATATATTTCTCCCCCCTTTGAAATGATCAGCAAGGGTCTCAATTTATAGGGACTGAAGGTGCCTAAACCAATCGTACGGCTAAGCCCTTTTCGCTTCCAAACCATCCGTATGGCTCAGCCTGGCGAGCTTCTGGATTTTTCCAAGTTTAATTCCAGAGCAGTCCTGGAGCTTTCAGTTTATCCTAGTGAGGTCCCAGCCTATCAATTTATCCCTGAATGGTGCTAAGAGTTCCTCTAAGGTTGGTTGATTTCAGATTGGGGTACTTACACATGCAACTCGGAGAAATTTTTTTATCCATTCCAAGCATGTTATAGTTCATCACAAAGTGATTATAACTCTTAGTCAATGAATTTAAGAATGAGATCCGTGGCTTGCTCCAATCCAATTGGACAGCCTAGTTTCTCAAGATGCTCTACGTAGCCTTTCTTTTAAGCATGTGAGGTTCCACTTGTTGCCCTTCACTCATTTTGCAATAAGTGTATGCAACAATGGTTTTATACTTTTCTTGCTTAGATTGCTCTTAAACCATGTCTCTTAACTCCACGCTTATCTAATAAGCTTCCACAAGTTCCAAACTTTGTTGGAGTTTTGAGCACATAATCGCGAGCATAAGATAACTCACATCCCTAGAATCATACTCATGTTTCTTGTGATTGTCTCTTCCACCCTAGGGGCATTGGCTTTGGGTTCCTTTAGGAATAGACCTATCAAGAATGTACAACCCTTCTTTTGCCTTAGAACGATTCTTAGGCTCAGGATCCAATCTATGAAGTTTGTACCATTCTCTTGAAGCTTATCCTTAACAAGGATTGATCGCAATGATATTAAGTTAGTTGTCATTATCTACAACTCATGCAAAATTTCCAAAATTTTACAAGTACCATTCTCATTAAAGAGATAAATAATGTATTTTCCAAAAATACTCCCACTAAATTATATAACCTTCTTATACATCCAATGTATAATATAATTTAAATGGGATAAGATCCAACTTTAATTTAATTTCAAGTACGCTTTGGCGCACCGCTCAAAATCAAATTAATTAGGTAGACAATCATGTCAATCATATCCCATATGATTCTTAGGAATCCAATTTCAAAATCATGTTTAATCTCATCTTTGCCTAGGCCCAAAACTATTTTGACGCCTTATTAAGTCCAACCATTTTAAACACATAGGAAACTCTTATTCACTCATCTTGCTCCTACAAGAGTAAAATCAATGCACCTCGCTTTGGCGAGCCCACATGAAAATACCCGTGTACTTACAAGTGTTTTAATCATGACGTTGCAAGAGGACTTAAAACTTTTAAGAAGGTTCATCACCATATAGCATACAACACATTTATGAGCATATAAGATAAATATGTTATGCATCAAGTTTAGCCACTAAATTAATCATCATTAATTTAAGCATAATATTTATGTGTCATTAGTTTCTCTATAATTATGAGGACGAGACCTTTTGAACTTTGGTTATTATTTCCAAATCAAGACAACAAGAAGTGCGGCCGAAACTAAGCCATAAGCAACCACAATTCCGCACTAATTCAAGAAACAAAGAAAGTAGTCTATGTGGCCGAAACTAAGCAATAGATGGTCTCGATGAACGTAGGCCAATTGCATCCACAATTCCACATGAATCTCCAATCTTTGAATCAAGAACTTTTTTTTCTCAATTTTAGCAATTATGAACTCTTCATAATTCTAACTTCGTTTTATCTTTGAATCTTTGAATGCGATCAAGTTTGGGAAACACAATCTCGATGAACGTAGATTAGCCATCCAAACCTCGAACCAATCTCAGAATCACAAGACTAAAACAAATAGGAAAATTAAACCCCGAGATCCACACCCAGACAACATGCGGAGCCCCCAACCAGACCAGAAGGTCCGGCCGGGTCTCTTCATTGGTCCAGTCGGACCCCTCTCGAAAAACCCAGAATTTTTTCTAGTTCGAACCCAAAACCAAACGCCTGGGCCCCCGCTCCAGACCATAGGGTCCGGCCGGGTCCTTGCTCTGGTCCGGTCGGACGTACGCCGAAAAACCCAGAATTTTTAGAGTCCCAAAATTTTGCTCAAAATTGTTTTCCCCGATTCAATTAGAATTTGGTGTTCTTGATGATCCAATCACCATGAACATCAGAACCTTTTAATGAACAATTCATGAATCCCTAGATTATCAAAACTTTGATCCAATCAAAATTTAAACAATTTTAAATCCACCATAATTTTTATTGCGATTGAATAGTGCGATTAAAGTTTATGAAACAATAAACCACATAAAACGCATATAACACATAAACATCATAATCCCAATATTCAAATCATGTTAGGCACATAAACAAACAATTTATATACACACAACATGATCATGTATTGAAATAATCAACATGAACGGGGCTCTGGTACCACTGTTGGGTTTCGTAGTAATATGCGCAGCGGAATAAAGCATTTAAAATTTTATGAAACCCAAAGCCCATAGATCCATTCATATGATTAAGTCAAATACAACATAATGAATACTAGAATACTAACCCGTGATGCCTTTGATTTTGCAACCTTGAATTCGATGGAGGCTTGAAACCTTGATCACGAACATAGCAAGAATCACAAACTTTGAAGATGATAAGTTTCACCCTCTAGCGGTATCCACACCACGAACAAATATCAAGAACACTTGATCTTGGTTGCTAGACCAAATCATGCAACACGCTTTCATGATGTATAGAACTATATGGAATAATTATGTATGTGTATTCTTGTTCTTCAATCTAGGGATGTCTTAGAACAAGAAATAAACTCTCTCAAACCCTTGGAGGCTCTCATAAACATATCATAATACTTAGGTCTGATTAGGGCAACTAGAGGCTGTTTAAATACAAGTTAGACCTATTCCAAATAGGTAACTTGTGTCTAAACCCGCAAGAAATCGCAATTAGGAAAGTTCCAACTCGGAGCCAACTGGTCCGCCCGGGTCATCAGTCAGATCCGCCCGGGTCATTGATAGGGTCCGGCCGGGTCCTATACAAGGTCCGACCGGACCTATCCTATTTTTATAATTCTCTTTCTTGCTCCTCTAATTTCCAAAATCCTTCAAAGGTCCTTCGACCCAAATTCCAATTAAGTCCTTTTAAGATTCGTTCTATTGTGTGTGACCCTCTAGGATTACACTAAGTTGGCAATGGACCCAAACATGAATCCATAAGATATGATTAGGTTCTAGCAAACCGTCATACCTACCCAAATAGTGTAACTATATACAAGTTCACATTCCTTTTAGAACATGTCATAATCCCTTTGTCCACGATGTCTTTGAACACAAGTAATGGTCAACAAGTCAACTTGTATTGTTCAATACTTTCTCGATTCCAAATAGGTTGATAATCCAAATGACATTGATCCAATCAATCCATTTGAGTTTGGCCAAACATTTCATCAACATCATTCCTTCTAGGGGCCCAAGCTTGACATCTCTCCGAAGAGGGACAAATCCAATTAGCTTATTATTCTTCCCTACGTGAATTTGATTATGCCAATTATACCCTTTATAGCTACCTGGTTAAAGGTAACGTTTGAATATGTCAAACATAATCTTCATCAAGTGGAAGACTATAATAACTTCATGTTTAAGGATTCAAATGACAAAACTAATATGAGATTTATATATAACATTGACCATGACATAAATCTCATACCGCGGGTCATGTCCAGTACCTTGTTACAAACAAGTACCCATAAATCTAACATGATCATCCCATGATAATTTAGCCTTTATACTAGTGCTTAACAAGCTCTAGGGACAGAGATTATTATAAGCAAACATGAGCATTAATAATAATCAAAATATCTCTTAATCAATATGAATATAATGATAACACATACAACGTTTAACAAACGTGCCTAGGGCACCAACACCAACACAAGGTTAGGCATATTCCACGAGTAGTAAAGAATTTGGTATCTCTTAGTCAGTTAGACAAGAAAGGGTACAATTTCAAAGGTGAAGGCGGATTTTTGAATGTCTGCAAGGGTTTGGATGTGATTTCTGAGATTGGTGATGGTGTTGACAAAGATGGTGTTGACAAACAAGTGGAGTAGCGATTTACTCTAGGTGGGAGTGAATTGGGCAAGCCACAGTTAGGAGATCGACACACACTAGTTCTGAATCTTAGAAGTGAAGATGGGACCGAGGAGAGGCCGTTGGGCGCCGCTAAGGGTTCTTATGATATTGTCACTTCATCAGTTTTGGTTTGCAAGATCCAATGTCATTTGGATGTGACATCTGAAATTCTGTTAGATGCTCGTCGGGAGATTCTGAGTGCCCATAGGTGCACATCTGGGTGTTCAGTGGGATACATGCTTGCAAAATTTCTAATTGTCCAGAGGACACGGTTGTTTGTCTAGTGAGACAAATTTTGGGTGTTCAATGGGATACATGGCGCGTAATATATCTGGTTGTATGGAGGATAAATCTAGTGTATTTGATGAAAGGCAGACTAAGGCAAAGGTGGAGAAAATCTGTTATGGTACGAAAGATGCAGCTCAAGGTGGAGATGTGCTAAGTTCGTCGTCTGTTTGTTGCTATGAAGGATTTAAAGTAAAGGGGGAGATTGTTAGGATTAGGTGTCTTTGAGTTAAAGAGGTTTCCCATTAGAATAAGGATTAAGGACTTATTCAAGAATAAGGATTGTGGTTTCCTTATAGAATAGAGTTATAGAAAAGAGTTGCTTTCTCTCCAAGAATTAGGATTCCTTACTGCCAAAGGTTTTGGTATTTATGTGTCTATAAACACAACCCTCTCCCTAACATAATAAAAAAATTTGTCAACTAGAACTACAACTAGAGAGTAGTTCAAGAAGTTCAAGAAGTTAGACGGAAGTTCCAAATCTATAATTCTAGATATAAAGTTTGCACAGTCAAAAATTATTGTGATCAATAATTCGTGCAACTAGATTAGTGAGATTTGTATTTGTAGAAAACTAGATTTCCAGGTTTTATTTTCTGGATCTCTTGTGTTTCTTGGTTCACGAGAATGATCATCTGTAATTTGTTCTTGGATCTCCATCCATAGTAATAATATCTGTTTTCCCTCCGCTCGTGGACGTAGCCAATAAGTTGTTGGTGAACCACATAAATTATGAGTTCTTATTTGTCGATTTGGTTTTATTACTTTGTATCATCTCTTAGGTTTGATTTACTAACAGTTAATGAAAGGTAGTTTTTAATTTTATGTTAATAAAGAAAATTAATGGTTAAAGTGAAAATACTTTAACCAGACCGTGCCGATTGGCACGACTGTGCCGATTTGTGAGCACGACCGTTCCAGAGTGTCTGGGCCGGATTTTTAGCAGTTTAATTGGGTGATGGGATTTAGGTTTCCTAGGTCATTAAGGGTTAATGACTAGGGACTATAAATACATCTTTTCACCAGCCATTAAACATATGAATCCCTATATGTTTGAGAAACATATTCTTGAGTTAAGATTGAGAATCAAAAGCTTAAGAACACCAATAAATTCATATAGCCTTTTCATAGAAAGAGTTTATTGGATCTAGCAATCCAGATCTAGAATTGTTCTAGATATCTGTTCGCGTGAGGATACACATACACGGTGCTTCCTTTAGCATCTCAAGTTTGTATTCCTAAGACCGTGATCTGAAGAACGTGAAGAAGATCAAATTGTAAAGCTTGAAGACTTGAAGATCCGAAATTTTAAACGCATAACAACAGTTAGTATTCTAAATTCATCTTGTATTTAATTTAATCATCATGAACGGATTCGGGGCTCTTGGGTGCATGATACCTCAAAACCTAACATGTACACCTAATTTTTCCTTAATATAAAGATCCTAGCCATTTTTTTTTATCTTATGTCTTCATTATTATCAATGTGATATATGTGTATCACCTCATCATTTTATGACTTCTTTTAATATAGGAAAAATTGTCAAAAAAAAAAACTAACTATTCACTTTATGAGGATTTGTTTTACCCAACTTATTTTTTTTTACATCCACTTCTTTTATGTTTGCATCCATAGTAACTATTAATAACTTTGTCAGTTTTTAACTTTAATACTCATGTGTAGTGCATGTAACCAAATTAGTAAAGGCAAAATAGAATAATAAAGCATGTTAGTAAATCAGACCAAAGAGATAGCAGATAACAATGAACGCAAATCAACACAGAATATACGTGGTTTACCAATCTCTATTGGCTACCTCCACCGGCAAAGGGAAACATATATTATTATGGCGGAGAAACAATTACATGAAGATAATCACACACTAATCTATGTTTGCATGAACTTTGATCACAAAGTTCCTAGCTATACAAATCCCTAAATCTAGAATCACTGATCTCTCTCTCCATGTCAATTGAATCAAGCACAGGAAAATACTACTTTATGGCTAGTATTTATTGGGATTAGAGACCTAAACCAGACGATAGAAGGAGTCCTAAATCAAATCCTTAAACAACTTGATTTACTTTCTACGCAAGCCAAAACAGTGCCAGAATCCAGAACACCTCGGAGAACAAGGTCCGCCCGTGTCTAGGTAGTGGTCCGGCCGGATCTTAGCCTTGGTCCGACTGGACATTCCAAAACACCCGACCGGATCCACCAAAACTGCTGCTTCGTTTTTTTCTTCTTTCTTCAAAATCATCTTTTGCTCTAACAATCTCCACCTTGATTTTGAATCTCCCCTAATAATTCAGATGCACGAGCTTCCGACATAGACTCCACCTTGAGCCACATCCCTCGTACCAGATTTTTCAACCTTTGCCTCAGTCAGTCTTTCGTCAAAGACACTAGATTTGTCCTCCGGACAACCAGATTTTTCGCGTGCGCCATGTATCTTCAAGACACTCAGAATTTGCCTCACCAAGAAAACAACTTTGTCCTCTGGACAATTAGATTTTCTTCATGCAATGTATCCTACGGACACCCAGAATCACCCCAAGGGTGACAAACAGTCATTCAGACGTGGCCCATCTAGTCGACATTGGATCTTGCCAACCATGACTGACACAATTGGTATGGGTTGATCTTCTAGCTGTGGCTTGCCCAGTTCACTCCGGCCTAGAGTAAAACGATGCTCCACCTGCTCGTCAATACCCTCACCAATCTCAGAACCTTGGAGGATGCACAAGGAATCTTTTCTTTCGCCCTTCATAATCACATCCGAACCTTTGTAGACATCCAGAACTCCACCTTCACCTTTGAAACTGTATCCCTTCCTGTCTAACCGACTAAGTGATAACAGATTTTTTGCTACTTGTGGAACATGTCTCACCTTGTTCAATGTGAGTTATTTATCACCAGAAGTTCTCACCCTTACAAAGCCCATGCCAACTACTTTGCAGATAGATCCATTAGCCATATAAATACGATCTCCATCCTTCTGCTCGTATGTTGTAAACTGCTCCTTGCGCGAACACATGAGATAAAAAACTCCCGAATCTCGAACCCATGCAACTTCCTTGCACGCTTCTTCTTCGGTCACCAGGGCATAATCACCATCCTCATTCAGATTGTCACTGCTCGCCATCGCTGCAGCTGACTCAGAATTCTTCAAACGTGGAGTCAGATGTACAACTCTGAAATCTAACCAGATTATTGCTTCGGACGACACAGATTTTGTATCTACTTCTAGATCACTAGAATAGACAACAAAGGATGTTATATCTTTAGATTATACCAGACAACTAACTTCTGATCACAGAACCCTAGATTCAAATCTCCGTCTTCAGATGTAGATATCAGACACCGAAACGTTCCAGATACGTTCTTGGATCACCAACGAACACCAGACGAACTTTCAGATTCATATCTACCAGATTTGCTATTTCTAGCACAGATGAGCAATCACTGACTGCTCTCAGATGTGTCCAACCTAGACACCCAGATTTCTGCACGGACACTATACGCGGACTGCACGTTCTCTGCATGAAAAAACTGCACGTGACTCGCACCAAGACTGCACGCGAATTGCACGTTTTCTGCACGCGATCTGCACTTTTTCTGCCCGCGATCTGCACGCCCAATGCATAATCTTCCATCAGATAATAAACCTGTTCTTCCCATCAAATTTGTTGATTTTCTTGTCCATCCCGGAATCCATCTTTTCTACCGCATCAGAATGCCCTGATCTTTCTTTACTAACCAGACTCCGGTGCCACCAGAGCTCTAATACCACTTATTAGTAAATCAGACCCAAGAGATAGCAGATAACAATGAACGTAAATCAACACAGAATATACGTGGTTCACCAATCTCTATTGGCTACCTCCACGGGCAAAGGGAAACATATATTATTATGGCGGAGAAACAATTACATAAAGATAATCACACTAATCTATGTTTGCATGAACTTTGATCACAAAGTTTCTAGCTATGCAAATCCCTAGATCTAGAATCACTGATCTCTCTCTCCATATCAATTGAATCAAGCACAGAAAAATACTACTTTATGGCTAGTATTTATTGGGATTAGAGACCTAAACCAGACGATAGAAGGAGTCCTAAATCAAATTCGTAAACAACTTGATTTACTTTCTACGCAAGCCAAAACAGTGCTGGAATTCAAAACACCTCGGAGAACAAGGTCCGCCCGGGTCTAGGTAGTGGTCCGGCCGGATCTTAGCCTTGTTCCGACCGGACATTCCAAAATACCCGACCGGATCCACCAAAACTGCTGCATTGTTTTTTTCTTCTTTCTTCAAAATCATCTTATGCTCTAACAAACTCCACCTTGATTTTGAATCTCCCCTAATAATTAAGATGCACGAGCTTCCGACATAGACTCCACCTTGAGCCACATCCCTCGTACCAGATTTATCAACCTTTGCCTCAGTCAGTCTTTCGTCAAAGACACTAGATTTGTCCTCCGGACAACCAGATTTTTCGCGCGCGCCATGTATCTTCAAGACACTCAGAATTTGCCTCACCAGGCAAACAACTTTGTCCTCTGGACAATCAGATTTTCTGCATGCAATGTATCCTACGGACACCCAGAATCACCCCAACGGGCTACTAACAGTCATTCAGATGTGGCCCATCCAGTCGACATTGGATCTTGCCAACCATGACTGACACAATTGGTATGTGTTGATCTTCTAGCCGTGGCTTGCCCAGTTTACTCCGTCCTAAAGTAAAACGATGCTCCACCTGCTCGTCAACACCCTCACCAATCTCAGAACCTTGGAGGATGCACAAGGAGTCTTTTATTTCGCCCTTCATAATCACATCCGAACCTTTGTAGACATCCAGAACTCCACCTTCACCTTTGAAACTGTATCCCTTCCTGTCTAACCGACTAAGTGATACCAAATTTTGTGCTACTTGTGGAACATGTCTCACCTTGTTCAATATGAGATATTTATCACCAGAAGTTCTCACCCTTACAGAGCCCATGCTAACTACTTTGCAGATAGATCCATTAGCCATATAAATACAGTCTTCATCCTTCTGCTCGTACGTTGTAAACTGTTCCTTGCACGAACACATGCGATAAAAAACTCCCGAATCTCGAACCCATGCAACTTCCTTGCACGCTTCTTCTTCGGTCACCAGGGCATAATCACCATCCTCATTCAGATTGTCACTGCTCGCCATCGCTGCAGCTGACTCAAAATTCTTCAGACGCGGAGTCAGATGTACAACTCTGAAATCTAACCAGATTATTGCCTCGGACGACACAAATTTTGTATCTACTTTTAGATCACTAGAATAGACTACAACGGATGTTAGATCTTCAGATTATACCAGATAACTAACTTCTGATCACAGAACCCTAGATTCAAATCTCTGTCTTCAGATGTAGATATCAGACACCGAAACATTCCAGATGCGTTCTTGGATCACCAACGAACACCAGACGAACTTTCAGATTCATATCTACCAGATTTGCTATTTCCAGCACAAATGAGCAATCACTGACTGCTCTCAGATGTGTCCAACCAAGACACCCAGATTTCTGCACGGACACTTGTTAGTACCCGATCTGAAAATGAGTTTATTAGGGATTTCCCAAATACACAAGGACTTTATAGGAATTACAAACCTTGCAAAGACTTGTCCCGGATTCCCAAAATATACCTCATTGTTCTAGAACATCTTAAAGATGGCCAAAATAGGGTTTCCATAAAACATGCAAAACCCTAGCTTAATAATTAAGTCAGCCAGGAATGATGGCCACGCGGCCACATTCGCCCAAGCTCCAACCTTGGCCACGCGGCCAACATCGCCGCCGCCCTCCATCTTGGCCACGCGGCCACATCCGCCCCGGATGATCTGGACCGTCAGATCTCCCCATCAGTTTACTATATAAACCAATCTCAGCCTATTGGTTTAGGGGTCCGATTGGGAGAGCTCTAAGTCCGAATTTTGGAGTTCTTAAACACAATTTTCTCCCTAATTAAAGATTCAAACACTCAAGGAGATCAAAGGTTTATTTCTTGCCAACATAGGTAAGTTTTCTAACTTTTTCTTCATGTTCTTGCATCATTTTTAATGTAGATCTTTTATATTCATGTTCTTGCATGTTTATTCGTAGTTTCTTCATATGCTTTACATGTTCATTCATATGTTCATAATATGTTCTTCGCATGTTCTTCATATTCATAGATTTATGCTATATTTAGGTTGCGATCTTCATAATTACATGTTATTTCATAGCCGATGATGATCTAGGGTTCATCAACCCGAGGATGATCTAGGAACTACTTCTAAACCCTAATCTTTAGGTAATTCCCCAATCATTATTCATGATCCCGATTCTTCTCCTATTCTAATTCTCTGCGAACTACGCTGACCTGAGCTTCTCACATTGAGAGGAACGTAGGCAATCTTCGGATCAGGTCTAAATCACTAACACACTACTAACACCGCATCATGATAGAAAGACCGATCAATTCGGACAATAGGAGTGATGACGTTCAATATTCTTCTCTTGTTGTAATTTGACCCCCGAACCCACTAAACATGCTTTTTTCAATGTTTTGGCTTTAATTAAAACGGCGTGGCGACTCTCATAATTTTAATGTCGTTAAGAATATTCCTTTTGTAAATAAAAATAATCACAAGATACTTCCCATGCGTCGCTTCATCGGAAAGGGGTATTCACAGTGGCGACTCCGCTGGGGACTGCTTTGAAACTTTTTCAAACTTAGTGGGTCTAACTTTCGTCACATCATGAAGCTTGCCATGTTTACACATGCACACACCTGCCATGTTTACACATGCACACACCTGCCATATTTACACATGCACACTTGCCATGTTTTCACGTGCCCCGTACAGTTAAGCCATGTTTACACATGCACCCGCGCACTCCGCCATGTTAATACTTGTACCTTGTACCTTGTACCACGTACCCTTATCATCTTCGCTTTAGTATTAGGGTCAAACAAAACTCTGCTATGCTCCCTTGTACATTATTCTCTCTCTCTCTCTCTCTCTCTCTCTCTCTCATGCATTGCATTTGCATCATCCTAACATTAAAAACTTCTCTCTTTTCTCCCTAAAAAAAGAATTAGTTTTTGCCTCACACTACCACTAGTCCGTTTCTGCACTGCACATGTCCCCATTACCCGGAGTATTCAATGTGCAGGAATTTGTGCGCTACTGCCGCCCTCTTTTCGAGTCACTCGTCTACTCCACTCACCGTGTACGTTCCGCGAGCGGTGGGAACCTTTTACCTTACCCGTGTCAACCCACACATAGAGATTAGGACACTCCTTAGACCAACCATTTAGGATGTAAATAAATGCAAAACTTTTCGCAAAATAAAATGTGCATTGCATCTAGGCGACCTCTAAGGTCCATCGCTCACCCCCTGGACCATCTATCAAAATTCCTCACCTTGGCCTATTTAGGTTACCTACCCATCATTGCGATCTATTTGGGTCTACCCTTCATCTCGACCTGCTTTGGTCAAAATCCCACTATCCTTTGGCCTCTTAGGACAACTTTATCTACCTTTGACCTCCTAGGTCAACCTTTGACCGCCTAGGTCAGCCTTACCACCCTTTGACCTCTTAGGGCAACTTTGACCCCTAGGTCAACCTTATCTACCTTCGACCTCCTAGGTCTACCCTTGACCTCCTAGGTCAACCTTACCACCTCTGCCCCCCAGGTCAACTTTATCGTCTTTGACCTCTTAGGTCTACCCTTGACCGCCTAGGTCAACTTTATCCGCCTTTTACCTCTTAGGACTACCCTTGACCTCCTAGGTCAACCTCATCACCTTCGACCTCTTAGGTCACCCCTCGACCTCTTAGGTCAACCTTTGACCCCATAGGTCAACTTTATCCGCCTTTTACCTCTTAGGCCTACCCTTGACCTCCTAGGTCAACCTCATCACCTTCGACCTCTTAGGTCACCCCTCGACCTCTTAGGTCAAACTTAGACTCCTAGGTAAACCTTATCCGTTTTCGACCTCTTAGGTCAATCTTTGATTCCATAGGTGAACCCAATTACCTTTGGTCCTAACCCCCTTAGGTCGAACCGTCATCTTGACCCACCTAGGTCATTATTTGACCCACCGTCGTCCAGACCAACCTAGGTCAACCCGTTTAGGTCCAACTTGTCCGCCTTAGGTTAAAACTACCCCTTTACCTTTGACCCGTCAAGGTCAACCCGTGACCCGCTTAGGTCGACTTACCTATCTTGGATCCATCTAGGTCAATCTCCAACCTTCCTTAGTCCACCAACCCGAATAGGTCAACCTTAGACCCGCTTGGGTCAAACCATGTCTATCCTGCTTAGATCATCCCATAGGCGAACCGCTACAAACCCGCTATCTTGATTCATTCACCATATAGGTCAATCCAACCCTTCTCATTTAGGTCGACCTATCCTTTACCCATCTAGGTCAACCCACCATTATCGTCGCATCCTAGCTTGAACCATTTCTTGTCTCAAACATTAGGTCAAACCTTAGGTCAAATTTAGGTCAAACCTTAAGTCAAACCTTACCCGATCCTAAGGTCTTCCTCACCCATGCTTGACTACAGACCGAGTCATCTCCCTCTTTTTGACCCCTATGGTCATCTCTCACCTCTTTTAAAAGTCTAACTTGACTCGAACTACGGCGACCTGAGCCTCCTATTGTGTGGGACCTCTCCCTCATGGTAAGGGGAACGTAGGCAACTTCGGCCCGGTCAAACTTTCAATTTTTTACCAAAATGCATTTCAAAAATGTGGAGACCGACTCTTTTCCAAAAAATGATTTTATAACGATGCCTTATCATTAAATACGAATCTAATTTAATTCAACTAAGAGGCTTAATTCTTTCATGACTAGAGTTCTGCATCATGTTGGCTGCAAGGAACATCGAAGTTGCAACTGAAGCTGCTACCCAAGATCCCGAGACAATCCTCTACACCGGTACTGCTCTCAGTAAGCAAGCATCCCACTTCGAAGCCATCCTCGATGAACAAGCAATCCACTTTAAGGCCATTCTCAACGAGCTAGCAACACACTTTCAGAAGGAGATGCATAAGACCCTAAGAGATATCGAGAGGCACCATTTTTCTGACATTCGTGGCGTTTATGATTACCTCAGTCGAGTTCTCCCTCTTGCTCAATGTCAACACCCGTACGCTCCTCAAATGTACGGGCCGCCACAGACTGTCCCCGTCGAGATGCCTCCTATGACTACTCATCAACAAGGGGTGCCGGTACCTAAATCACCCTCAAAGACAGTTCGTGAAAGGAAGGATGAGCGCGAATTCGACGACTTGGGTATGCCGTTAGCCAAACTCTTCAAAAGTCTAGTTCAAGCCGGCAAGTTGTCTCCTTTGTTCAACTATGAACCAAGTAGGGTGAAGCAAGGCTTGGATCCCTTCAAACACTGCCAATACCACCAGTACATTGGGCATGACACCAAAGATTGCCTCCAATTGAGGAGAAAGATTCAAAGCCTCATTGACAGCGGAGCCATCACCCGCCAACGGAATACATGGGCATGGGCAAAAGAGGAAATTGGGGCTACCTCCTTTAAATAAAAGAAAAGAAAAGGGTCATTCAGTCTTCGTAGGCTCTAGAGTGTCTTTAGTCAAAAGTCCACCTTGGACTATCTTTGTTTCTTAAGTAAAAGTCCACCCCGGACTAGTCAGTTTAAATCTTTTAGTTCCAATAAAAGGGTCTTTATTTCTTTTGTTTTCTCTCTAGACTTGAGACATAAGCTTGCATATATCAATTTCATGAAAATTGTCTTATTCACCATTTTCGCTTGATTGCTATATCTTTATATGATGAATTAATCTTAATCTTACTCATTAATGACGGCTCATTAAAAGGTAAATGGACCCACAAACCATTCACATAACTAAGTAAAAAATAACAAATGCTTCGATCAATTGGGATGAACGAATCACTTTCTCTTCTCTCTACATTCTACCCCCATACACTCTCTCTATACACTCACCCCTTGTACACACTTCATGTACACTCTCTATATACACCTTCTCCCATACACTATCCTCATACGCCTCTCATCACACCATTAAACCCCTTTTATAAGGTCGTGACAAAGAAATAGACTGCGGTTGCTCATCATCAAATAGACATCCATGCTGCCAGAATTTAAAGGGTTGGTTTGTTCCCTTCATGAGTACTACATGCCGTTACACTGGGGCTGTCCGTATTCCATCGCAAATGTAAGACAAGTGCAAGAAGTCATTCATGCCATTAATTGGTGCACGTGACAATCCAATGGAGCTCTACCGGTGAAAATCAAAGGGCTAGGATGCCCGCCGCCAGCAAAAGGCCGCTTGAACTATAAGGAAGCTACCTCGCAATCGAGAGAGGCGAAAGTAAACTAGGGGCTTGTCTTGCCCAATGTTTCATGTACAAATATAAAAAAAAATAAAAAAATAATATGGCTCGCTAGGTTGAAACCCAAAAGGGCGACCTAGGCAAAAGTTAGAGCATTGCACAAAAAGAAGCCCGCTAGGTTGAAAACCCGAAAGGGCGGCCTAGGCAAAAAAAAAAAAAAAAAAAAAAGGGTGTGCACAAAGAGATAAAATAAAAAAGAAAAAAAGAAAAACAGAAGGGGCTATCACCATGGAAAAGTAAAAGTCCCATTTTCTTTTCACTTCAAATGTCCTATTTTTCTTTCTCCACAAAGGAGATTAACGCGGCAACAACAGCCCATGACAACTACAATGGAGCAATCCACCGCAATGAGCTACAATGAAGCAATTCAAAGCAACAAGCTACAACAGAGCAACCTATCGCGACAAATGAACCTCACACCCCTAAACTCAAACCCAATCTCATCATCAGCCGGGCCAAAATATACACAACCCACCTTGAGCCAATTTCCTTTCTATTCTCTCTTCCCCATATATTTCTACTTCTGATCTCTTCACTCACAATTGATCAAAACATTTATTATTTCGAGACTACTTGTCTAAAACATAATCATAAGATGCATAACTAATCAACGAGGTCCATTCTCGAGCAATCAAATGAGAATCTTGAATAAAACAATTTTTGAATGTCTCTACAAGTCTTCCGTTCTACAATCTAGGAAAGAGCTAAACACTTACTTTCTGTCAAAGCAGGGGCTTCCTCCCTTTTGTACATATATACACTCAGTTGCCCAAAGAGTCAAAATGTGAGTACTATCTCTCTCTCTCTTACTCTCCCCAAAATGCCCCCGCATGTTTTCAAACAATTCTTTTTTCCTTTTTTGAGTCGACTGAATGATTTCAAAAAAAAAAAAAAAAAAAAAAGAGAAAAAATGATGACGCAAAAGAGATGCCCGCTAGATTGAAAACCCGCAAGGGCGGTCTAGGCAGAAAAAAGGGTGCGTCTTAAAGGAGGTAGGATACCCCGCTCTACACCCTTATCGGACTGGGGCTTCCCCAACAGAATGGGTCGACTATGTGTTTTCTCGGAGAATACCGAGGTCCCAACAAGGATACACTTAGAAGAAGGGCACCCCTCATCGTCAAACTCGGCACGCGACGACCTATTTGGATTGATTAGAATCATAATTAATTATAAGGCATCTGTATAAGATCATAACACTTTCATAAAGTTTTCTCCTCCCCGACACTTTGTTTATAAACCCACACTCTCGGTCTCCACAAAATTGTAAAAACATCTTCGGTCCGTCCGGGACCCATCTATGTGATTCCCAGAGTTGACTCGGCCCTTTACCCTATCTCCTACACTTTAGGGAACCTTTAGGGTTAAACCCTCAACTCTTTAAGTCCCGAACCTACCCGGTGAGTCTTACCTAGATTACATCATAACCCCTTAGTTCGACCTTCCGCAAGTTTATAGCATGACCCCTTCGGCCTCAAACCGGTTCTACCCAAAACTTCAGACCTTAAACCAGTTAACCAAAGCCAAATCCTTAGGGTGACCCATTAGGTCCCGAACCTACCGGTCCCGAGCCTACCCGATCTCCTAGATCTCAAACCTACCAACACATACTCATCCTTACCTTGTCTAAGCAATAGCTCTCTTATCCTCCTAGGTCCAACCTCTTAGGTCTACTCAGTCTAACCTGTTGAACGATCCTTTAGATCCCAAGACCACTCGAGTCTACCAATCGCCTATCTTTTAAGTCTCTAGCATATCCGATCCACACATTAGGTCTCAACTCCTAAACCCTTTAGATCACAAAACTGTCCACTCTCTAAGTCTATAACCTTAGACCTCCACCCTTTGGACTCTTTAATTCCCAAGCCTACTTGGTCCGACTAAAAACGACACATCTACGTCTCCCGACTCCCGTCATGTCCAAGCCATGACCCTACCACTCTTAAACCTACCAAGTACCAACTTAGTGTCACCCATTAGCCTCAAAAGACTTCCTAGTCTGACCTTCAACCCCTTAAAGACTCTAACCTACTTAATCCAAGCCGAGTCCAAACCTCGCCACCTACAAGGTCCACCCTTGAACTCCATGGATCTCAAACATCGCTCCCCCAACGAGGCCAAATCTCAAACCTTGCTCAAGTACATAGGATCTCCTGCGCACCGCGCCATGCCATAGGGATCCCAATACCCATCAGGTTAAAACCCGAGTCTTTAAACACCTTTGGTCCCATCCCTAACCTACCTTCGCAATTGCCAAACGAGCTTAGTCACACGCATGACCTCTAAGACAAAATTAAGTCCTAAGCATACCCAATCCTGTTAGGTACCTATTGCACTCGAGCAAAGTCTTTGAGACTCAAGTCCATACCTATGCGCCAACATGGTCACATATCCAAACCCATTTCCCGCACCTATGGTTCGCACCTAGCCTAAACTTTCAAACACTCTAGGATCCAAGCCCGACATGCGTATTAAGTACTAGGATCATCCAATCCCAATCCGTTGCTCCTTGGCCGACCTCAAGCTTGCTTGGTCCTAACCCATAACGCGGTTTCTCTAGGACAAAAGACTTACCCGCTTGAAAGCCTTATGTCCCAACGCTACCCTGCCTAGCCTTCGATCTCCTAGATCTCATGCCTACCATTCTATTAGGCCCCGGTCTCCTTAACACATATCTGAGTCTTACCCTAGCTAAACCCTAGCACTCTAGCCTAGGTCTAACCTATCGAGCCTATCCAGCCATGAGGTATCAAGCTCACCTGCCCCAAATCACAACACTCTTAGACCTCAAACTTGCTCGGTCTAAACCAAGACAAACCTTCGAATGCTTTCGGTCTCCAAACCCTAGCCTCAAGCCTAGGTAGTCACCTTCTATTCAAAGCCTAGCCTTAAACCTAGGTAATCGCATTCCCTTTAAACCCTAGTCCCAAACCTAGGTAATTGCCTTCTCTCTAAACCCTAGCCTCAAGCCTAGGTAGTCACCTTCTATCCGAAGCCTAGCCTTAAACCTAGGTAATCACATTCTCTCAACCCTAGCCTCAAGCCTAGGTGGCCACATCCTCTACAAAACCTAGCCTCTAGCCTAGGAAGTCACATGCGCTCCGAACCCTAGCCTCAAGCCTAGGTAATCACATCTTCCCAAACCCTATCCTCAAGCCTAGGTAATCAAATCTTCCCAAACCCTAGCCTCAAGCCTAGGTAGTCACATTCCCTCCAAACCCTAGCCTCAAGCCTAGGTAGTCGCATTCTCTCCAAACCCTAGCCCCAAGCCTAGGTAATTACATCCTTCCAAACCCTAGCCTAAAGCCTAGGAAGCCGCATTCGCTCTAAACCCTAGCCTCAAGCCTAAGAAGCCGTATTCGCTCTAAACCCTAGCCTCGAGCCTAGGTAGTCGCATTCACTCCAAACCCTAGCCTCAAGCTTAGGTAGTCGCACTCTTTCTAAACCTTAGCCGTCGGGCCTAGGAGACTATATCCTCATTAAACCCTAGTCCTAGACTTAGGAAATTCCTTCACCTTAGTCTCAAAATATAGGAAGTTTACAGTCCTTAGCCTTAAAACCTAGCCTAAAGCCTAGGATTACCACGAACATTTCCAAGCCATAGTCACCAATCCCGAAAAATGGTGAACCCTAACATCAAGCTTAGTGAACCTGTCACAAAAGTAATCCCTCTTCCCAATGGTCCATGGTCTCAAGCCTAGGAAGTCACAACCCTTTCAACTCCCAGCCTTAGGTCTAAAGCCAACGCCTTTGAAACCTCTGAACCTACCACAACTCCAAGCCCTAGCCTTGAAGCCTAGGATATTTCTAAACCCTAGTCCCAAACCTAGGAGAGTCATGGTCCTTAAACACCAGTTCGAAACCCTAACATCTAGGAAGTTCCCAAACCTCAACCTCTCCAAACCCTAGCCCCAAGCCTAGGAATCTGCATTCTCTCCAAACCCTAGTCTCAAGCCTAGGAAGCACCATCCTCTTTAATCCTAGCCCAAGTTCTAGGGAATTTCCAAAGCCCTGTGTGCAACATCCTTTCCAAATTCCCAAAACCCTAGTCTCGAAACCTAGGAAATTTATAATCTCAATCCCCCGCTAGTATTATGCCTAGGATACAATAGCCTTTCCATATTCTCTCTGAACCCTAGCCTTGAGCCTAGGTAGTCGCATTCTCTCCAAACCCTAGCCCGTAAGCCTAGGAAACCCACATTGTATCCAAGATACAATCTCAAGTCTAAACAACCATAACATCTTTTGCATCCTTATCTCAAGGCTAAGAGGCTACCCATCCCCTTTCCTTAAAAGCCTTAGGTCCTACCCTAAGCAACCAAGCAAAATGTCCCTTACCTAATACCTTCATCTTAATGGTTCGTAGCCTCATATTATGTATTCCTCCTAATTTAGGGTAAGCGGATCCCAAACATTATGCTCTCCGTTGTCGTCCTTTGCTCACCAAAGAGTCCTTTACCTTGGCGACTCCCCGAGAGTCCATCACCTTTGCGACTCCCCAAGAGTCCATCACTTCTGTGATTCCCTGAGAGTCTATCACCTTCATGACTCCTTGAGAGTTCATCCCGTTTGCGACTTAATAACGATCCATCATCTTTACCTCCGCATGTAAAATCCCATTTTTACCCCTAACCTGTTTCATCCATTGTAGGTGCCCTTAAACGCTATTTTGACTGATATTCGTTACCTTTGGGTACGGAAAACCCCTTAAGATTTCCATTTTTCACCAAATATTTGCTTAGGATTCGTATGGTTGTAGAGACTTCGGCGCCTCTATGACATACGCATCCTAGATCGATCGTGATTGGCAGAAGCCCAGGTGTTTCTGTTTGCGAGAGATCCAGCATCTATTATTTTAGCGCGGTCGGCAGAAACCCGGGCGTTTCTGCTTGCGTTTAAAATTTCCTAATATTTGCTTAGGATTCGTACGGTTGTAGAGACTTCGGCGCCTCTATGACATACGCATCCTAGATCGATCGTGATTGGCAGAAGCCTCGGCGTTTCTGTTTGCGAGAGATCCAGCATATATTATTTTAGCACTTCCTAATATTTGCTTAGGATTCGTATGGTTGTAGAGACTTTGGCGCCTCTATGACATACGCATCCTAGATCGATCGCGATTGGCAGAAGCCTCGGCGTTTCTGTTTGCGAGAGATCCAGCATCTATTATTTTAGCATTTCCTAATATTTGCTTAGGATTCGTATGGTTGTAGAGACTTCGGTGCCTCTACGACATACGCATCCTAGATCGATCGCGATTGGCAGAAGCCTCGGCGTTTCTGTTTGCGAGAGATCCAGCATCTATTATTTTAGCATTTCCTAATATTTGCTTAGGATTCGTATGGTTGTAGAGACTTCGGCGCCTCTACGACATACGCATCCTAGATCGATCGCGATTGGCAGAAGCCTCGGCGTTTCTGTTTGTGAGAGATCCAGCATCTATTATTTTAGCACTTCTTAATATTTGCTTAGGATTCGTATGGTTGTAGAGACTTCGGCGCCTCTATGACATACGCATCCTAGATCGATCGCGATTGGCAGAAGCCTCGGCGTTTCTGTTTGCGAGAAATCCAGCATCTATTATTTTAGCATTTCCTAATATTTGCTTAGGATTCGTATGGTTGTAGAGACTTCGGCGCCTCTATGACATACGCATCCTAGATCGATCGTGACTGGCAGAAGCCTCGGCGTTTCTGTTTGCGAGAGATCCAGCATATATTATTTTAGCACTTCCTAATATTTGCTTAGGATTCGTATGGTTGTAGAGACTTCGGTGCCTCTATGACATACGCATCCTAGATCGATCGTGACTGGCAGAAGCCTCGGCGTTTCTGTTTGCGAGAGATCCAGCATATATTATTTTAGCACTTCCTAATATTTGCTTAGGATTCGTATGGTTGTAGAGACTTCGGCGCCTCTATGACATACGAATCCTAGATCGATTGTGACTGGCAGAAGCCTCGGCGTTTCTGTTTGCGAAGTCAGATGTACAACTCTGAAATCTAACCAGATTATTGCCTCGGACGACACAAATTTTGTATCTACTTTTAGATCACTAGAATAGACTACAACGGATGTTAGATCTTCAGATTATACCAGATAACTAACTTCTGATCACAGAACCCTAGATTCAAATCTCTGTCTTCAGATGTAGATATCAGACACCGAAACATTCCAGATGCGTTCTTGGATCACCAACGAACACCAGACGAACTTTCAGATTCATATCTACCAGATTTGCTATTTCCAGCACAAATGAGCAATCACTGACTGCTCTCAGATGTGTCCAACCAAGACACCCAGATTTCTGCACGGACACTTGTTAGTACCCGATCTGAAAATGAGTTTATTAGGGATTTCCCAAATACACAAGGACTTTATAGGAATTACAAACCTTGCAAAGACTTGTCCCGGATTCCCAAAATATACCTCATTGTTCTAGAACATCTTAAAGATGGCCAAAATAGGGTTTCCATAAAACATGCAAAACCCTAGCTTAATAATTAAGTCAGCCAGGAAAGATGGCCACGCGGCCACATTCGCCCAAGCTCCAACCTTGGCCACGCGGCCAACATCGCCGCCGCCCTCCATCTTGGCCACGCGGCCACATCCGCCCCGGATGATCTGGACCGTCAGATCTCCCCATCAGTTTACTATATAAACCAATCTCAGCCTATTGGTTTAGGGGTCCGATTGGGAGAGCTCTAAGTCCGAATTTTGGAGTTCTTAAACACAATTTTCTCCCTAATTAAAGATTCAAACACTCAAGGAGATCAAAGGTTTATTTCTTGCCAACATAGGTAAGTTTTCTAACTTTTTCTTCATGTTCTTGCATCATTTTTAATGTAGATCTTTTATATTCATGTTCTTGCATGTTTATTCGTAGTTTCTTCATATGCTTTGCATGTTCATTCATATGTTCATAATATGTTCTTCGCATGTTCTTCATATTCATAGATTTATGCTATATTTAGGGTTGCGATCTTCATAATTACATGTTATTTCATAGCCGATGATGATCTAGGGTTCATCAACCCGAGGATGATCTAGGAACTACTTCTAAACCCTAATCTTTAGGTAATTCCCCAATCATTATTCATGATCCCGATTCTTCTCCTATTCTAATTCTCTGCGAACTACGCTGACCTGAGCTTCTCACATTGAGAGGAACGTAGGCAATCTTCGGATCCGGTCTAAATCACTAACACACTACTAACACCGCATCATGATAGAAAGACCGATCAATTCGGACAATAGGAGTGATAACGTTCAATATTCTTCTCTTGTTGTAATTTGACCCCCGAACCCACTAAACATGCTTTTTTCAATGTTTTGGCTTTAATTAAAACGGCGTGGCGACTCTCATAATTTTAATGTCGTTAAGAATATTCCTTTTGTAAATAAAAATAATCACAAGATACTTCCCATGCGTCGCTTCATCAGAAAGGGGTATTCACAACACTGTACGCGGATTGCACGTTCTCTGCACGAAAAAACTGCACGCGACCCGCACCACGACTGCACGCGAACTGCAAGTTTTCTGCACGCGATCTGCACTTTTTCTGCCCGCGATTTGCATGCCCAATGCATAATCTTCCATTAGATAATAATACTGTTCTTCCCATCAGACTTGTTGATTTTCTTGTCCATCTCGGAATCCATCTCTTCTACCACAGCGGAATGCCCTGATCTTTCTTTACTAACCAGACTCCGGTGCCACCAGAGCTCTGATACCACTTGTTAGTAAATCAGACCCAAGAGATAGCAGATAACAATGAATGCAAATCAACACAGAATATACGTGGTTCACCAATCTCTATTGGCTACCTCCACGGGCAAAGATAAACATATATTATTATGGCAGAGAAACAATTACATGAAGATAATCACACTAATCTATGTTTGCATGAACTTTGATCACAAAGTTCCTAGCTATGGAAGTCCCTAGATCTAGAATCACTGATCTCTCTCTCCATGTCAATTGAATCAAGCACATAAAAATACTACTTTATGGCTAGTATTTATTAGGATTAGAGACCTAAACCAGATGATAGAAGGAGTCCTAAATCAAATCCTTAAACAACTTGATTTACTTTCTACGCAAGCCAAAACAGTGCTAGAATCTGAAACACCTCGGAGAACAAGGTCTACCCGGGTCTAGGTAGTGGTCCGGCCGGAGCTTAGCCTTGTTCCAACCGGACATTCCAAAACACCCGACCGGATCCACCAAAACAGCTGCTTCGTTTTTTTCTTCTTTCTTCAAAATCATCTTTTGCTCTAACAAACTCCACCTTGATTTTGAATCTCCCCTAATAATTCAGATGCACGAGCTTCCGACATAGACTCCATCTTGAGCCACATCCCTCGTACCAGATTTTTCAACCTTTGCCTCAGTCAGACTTTCGTCAAAGACACAGAATTTGTCCTCCGGACAACCAGATTTTTCGCGCATGCCATGAATCTTCAAGACACTCAGAATTTGCCTCACCAGGCAAACAACTTTGTCCTCTGGACAATCAGATTTTTTGCATGCAATGTATCCTATGGACACCCAGAATCACCCCAACGGGTGACTAACAGTCATTCAGACGTGGCCCATCCAGTCGACATTGGATCTTGCCAACCATGACTGACACAATTGGTATGTGTTGATCTTCTAGCCGTGGCTTGCCCAGTTCACTCCGACCTAGAGTAAAACGATGCTCCACATGCTCGTCAACACCCTCACCAATCTCAAAACCTTGGAGGATGTACAAGGAATCTTTTCTTTCGCCCTTCATAATCACATCCGAACCTTTGTAGACATCCAGAACTCCACCTTTACCTTTGAAACTGTATCCCTTCCTATCTAACCGACTAAGTGATACCAATTTTTTTGCTACTTGTGGGACATGTCTCACCTTGTTCAATGTGAGATATTTATCACCAGAAGTTCTCACCCTTACAGAGCCCATGCCAACTACTTTGCAGATAGATCCATTAGACATATAAATACGGTCTCCATCCTTCTGCTCGTACGTTGTAAACTGCTCCTTGTGCGAACACATGCGATAAAAAACTCCCGAATCTCGATCCCATGCAGCTTCCTTGCACACTTCTTCTTCGGTCACCAGGGCATAATCACCATCCTCATTCAGATTGTCACTGCTCGCCATCGCTGCAGCTGACTCATAATTCTTCAGATGTGGAGTCAGATGTACAACTCTGAAATCTAACCAGATTATTGCCTCGGACGACACAGATTTTGTATCTACTTCTAGATCACTAGAATAGACTACAACAGATGTTAGATCTTCAGATTATACCAGACAACTAACTTCTGATCACAGAACCCTAGATTCAAATCTCCGTCTTCAGATGTAGGTATCAGATACCGAAACGTTCCAGATGCGTTCATGGATCACCAACGAACACCAGACGAACTTTCAGATTCACATCTAACAGATTTGCTATTTCTAGCACAGATGAGCAATCACTGACTGCTCTCAGATGTGTCCAACCTAGACAACCAGATTTCTGCACGGACACTGTATGCGGACTGCATGTGCTCTGCACGAAAAAACTGCACGCGACCCGCACCAAGACTGCAGGCGAACTGCACGTTTTCTGCACACGATCTGCAATTTTTCTGCCCGCGATCTGCACGCCCAATGCATAATCTTCCATCAGATACTAAACCTGTTCTTCCCATCAGATTTGTTGATTTTCTTGTCCATCCCGGAATCCATCTCTTCTACCGCAGCGGAATGCCCTGATCTTTCTTTACTAACCAGACTCCGGTGCCACCAGAGCTCTGATACCACTTGTTAGTAAATCAGACCCAAGAGATAGCAGATAACAATGAACGCAAATCAACACAGAATATACGTGGTTCACCAATCTCTATTGGCTACCTCCACGGGCAAAGGGAAACATATATTATTATGGCAGAGAAACAATTACATGAAGATAATCACACTAATCTATGTTTGCATGAACTTTGATCACAAAGTTCCTAGCTATGCAAATCCCTAGATCTAGAATCACTGATCTCTCTCTCCATGTCAATTGAATCAAGCACAAAAAAAATACTACTTTATGGCTAGTATTTATTGGGATTAGAGACCTAAACCAGACGATAGAAGGAGTCCTAAATCAAATCCTTAAACAACTTGATTTACTTTCTACGCAAGCCAAAAGAGTGCTAGAATCTGAAACACCTCGGAGAACAAGGTCCGCCCGGGTCTAGGTAGTGGTCCAGCTGGATCTTAGCCTTGTTCCGACTGGAAATTCCAAAACACCCGACCGGATCCACCAAAACTGCTGCTTCGTTTTTTTTTGTTCTTTCTTCAAAATCATCTTTTGCTCTAACAAACTCCACCTTGGTTTTGAATCTCCCCTAATAATTCAGATGCACGAGCTTCCGACATAGACTCCACCTTGAGCCACATCCCTCGTACCAGATTTTTCAACCTTTGCCTCAGTCAGTCTTTCGTCAAAGACACTAGATTTGTCCTCCGGACAACCAGATTTTTCGCGTGCGCCATGAATCTTCAAGACACTCAGAATTTGCCTCACTAGGCAAACAACTTTGTCCTCTGGACTATCATATTTTTTGCATGCAATGTATCCTACGGACACCCAGAATCACCCCAACGGGTGACTAACAGTCATTCAGACGTGGCCCATCCAGTCGACATTGGATCTTGCCAACCATGACTGACACAATTGGTATGTGTTGATCTTCTAGCCGTGGCTTGCCCAGTTCACTCCGGCCTAGAGTAAAACGATGCTCCACCTGCTCGTCAACACCCTCACCAATCTCAAAACCTTGGAGGATGCACAAGGAATCTTTTCTTTCGCCCTTCATAATCACATCCGAACCTTTGTAGACATCCAGAACTCCACCTTCACCTTTAAAACTGTATCCCTTCCTATCCAGCCAAATAAGTGATACCAAATTTTTTGCTACTTGTGGAACATGTCTCACCTTGTTCAATGTGAGATATTTATCACCAGAAGTTCTCACCCTTACAGAGCCCATGCCAACTACTTTGTAGATAGATCCATTAGCCATATAAATACGGTCTCCATCCTTCTCCTCATACGTTGTAAACTGCTCCTTGCGCGAACACATGCGATAAAAAACTCCCGAATCTCGAACCCATGCAACTTCCTTGCACGCTTCTTCTTCTGTCATTGGGGCATAATCACCATCCTCATTCATATTGTCACTGCTCGCCATCGCTGCAGCTGACTCAGAATTCTTCAGACGCGGAGTCAGATGTACAACTCTGAAATCTAACCAGATTATTGCCTCGGACGACACAGATTTTGTATCTACTTCTAGATCACTAGAATAGACTACAACAGATGTTAGATCTTCAGATTATACCAGCCAACTAATTTCTGATCACAGAACCCTAGATTCAAATCTCTATCTTAAGATGTAGATATCAGACAACAAAACGTTCCAGATGCGTTCTTGGATCACCAACGAACACCGGACAAACTTTCAGATTCATATCTACCAGATTTGTTATTTTTAGCACAGACGAGCAATCACTGACTGCTTTCAGATGTGTCCAACCTAGACACCCAGATTTTTGCACGGACACTGCATGCGGACTGCACGTGCTCTGCAAAAAAAAAAAACTACACACGATCTGTACTTAAACTGCATATGACCCGCACCAAGACTACACGCGAACTGCACGTTTTCTGCACACGATCTGCACGCCCAATGCATAATCTTCCATCAGATTATAAACATGTTCTTCCCGTCAGACTTGTTGATTTCTTGTCCATCCCGGAATCCATCTCTTCTACCGCAGCGGAATGCTCTGATCTTTCTTTACTAACCAGACTCCGGTGCCACCAGAGCTCTGATACCACTTGTTAGTAAATCAGACCCAAGAGATAGCAGATAACAATGACGCAAATCAACACAGAATATACGTGGTTCACAAATCTCTATTGGCTACCTCCACGAGCAAAGGGAAACATATATTATTATGGCGGAGAAAAAATTACATGAAGATAATCACACTAATCTATGTTTGCATGAACTTTGATCATAAAGTTCCTAGCTATGCAAATCCCTAGATCTAGAATCACTGATCTCTCTCTCCATGTCAATTGAATCAAGCACAGAAAAATACTACTTTATGGATAGTATTTATTAGGATTAGAGACCTAAACCAGACGATAGAAGGAGTCCTAAATCAAATCCTTAAACAACTTGATTTACTTTCTACGCAAGCCAAAAAAGTACCAGAATCCGGAACACCTCGGAGAACAAGGTCCGCCCGGGTCTAGTTAGTGGTCCGGCTGAATCTTAGCCTTGGTCCGACCGGACATTCCAAAACACCCGACCGGATCCACCAAAACTGCTGCTTCATTTTTTTCTCTTTCTTCAAAATCATCTTTTGCTCTAACAAAGCAAAATAAATTAAAACTAATATTGAGGGTTTAATATATAAAATTACTAAGTAAAAGGTAAATGTAGAAACCATTACACCTCCAACAAGACCAACCGTCTTCTCAACTTTACCTTCTCCTTCCCATTATTATCTGGTGATAGCCGACTATGGTCATCCCATCTTTCACTGAGTCCCTCTAAAAATTGCTAGGTAAACCTAGAAGCCAAGAAACCCCATAAACACAATTGAAAGAAAACTCAAAATCTCATATAATTTAATCCTTAGCTATAGAACACATTGATTCAACTAGTCCAAAAGAAAAAAAATACAATTGAATCCTTATCTCCAATCCCTTCAAGTCTATATCTTTTAAACTCAACTAATATATAATCAGTCACTATTTGTAATATCCTCATCTCAACGGAAAGACGTGAATATTGATTGTGATATATAAACTTCCACAATATAACTACTGGACATCAATCACATCCATGGGCGTTTCGGTGAGATTGTGGAGTCAACTGAATCGAAGTAATTTGTACTTAGTGGGCTAGTGTGTGGGTGTGAATACCTCTTTCCGAATGCGGGCGACGCACGGGAAGTCTTTTGTTATTTATCTTATTTTATCTTTTCTATGGGATTAGGATATTAAAATTGGCATTTAACTTATTACTAGTTGCCACGTTGTTTTATTGAGCTAAAATATTGAGAAAAACTAACAGAGAGGGTTCGGGGTTAAGTTACGATAAGAGAAGAATATACAGTAATCATTCCTATCGCCCGATAGATCAGACTTTCTATCATGATAATTGTGTTAGTAGTGTGTTAGTGATTTTGACCGGATCCGAAGATTGCCCACGTTCCTCTCGTTAAGAGAAGCTCAGGTCGACGTAGTTCGCACATAATCAGAATAGAGAGAAAAAGCAGGATCATGCATATGATGGGGGAGGAGAAAGAATCATACAAGATGATCACATCCTAAAATAATGATTATACCATTGATAAGATCAATGTGTAGTCATCACATTCATCATAGGAGAGTTAATGATCATAGGAATATTTACCTACAGTTTAGGGTTTAGAAGTAGTTCCTAGATATAGTTAATCATCATCGGCTATACATATATATAGGGATTACAATCATTGATCTAGCAGGTTAAATCTAACACAGTAATAAGAACATCATGAACATATATAAAATAACACATAAACATGAAGATCGATACCCAAAATATGGCACATAATATGAATTCTAGCAAGAACATGAAGAACACAATATGAATCATATGAATATGAATGTATAAACATAATGAAAACATGTATAAATCAGATCTATACTAGTAAAACATAAAAAACCTCACCAATCTTGACAAGAACGAAGCCGAATCTTGGACGTAGATTCGCCGGACCTTCGGGATTGCTAGAAAGGCTTGGAGAGAGAGTTCTTTCATCAGTTTAGACTCTATAACTCGGGGGAGAGAATTGTGTCTTTATTATGTACTGAGGTCACCTATTTATAGGGATTCTGACCCGGAGAGATTGGCCGCCCGGCCGGAGACAATGCGGCCACCCGACCAATCAAAGTGATTGGCGTGGTTCCCAAGGTTCTGATCAAATTGGACTCTGGAGAATCCCTAGATAACGTCTATCTTTATGGCTAATCTGACCAGTTCGTCAATATCTTCTTATCTGGGCTTTTCGGGAAATTTCAGATAAGTCCTGCGCAGCTTGCAAATACCTGTGAGGTCTATGTGAGTTCTGGAATGCTTTACAACTCATTTTCAGGCCGGGTACTAACAGTAGCCCCTCGGCGATGCTTCTTGCAAGGCATGGAGAGTCTTCGATTAAAAAATGAACTGATCTGAAACATGAGTTCCAAATCGAGGGAGAGAAAGAAAGAAGGTGACCAGATTGGTTGAGCGGCTGTACCTTCATCAGGCTACCTACATATCCTAAGGGGAATCAAGCCAGTCGTAGTTCGTGCTCTGGTGGTAGAAATGAGACATCATCTTTCGCTAGGGATAGGATCCTGTACAAAGACAAACATTCGTAGGAGAAAGAGAGAGAAGAAAGAAATGAGACATCAGCTTCTGCTGGGGATAACAATCCTAAGGAAACTATCCTATATGAAGACTTGAACATTCGTTTAAGGACAATAGAATCATTGTTGGACTCTACTGGGGAAGGAAAGCAAAACCATAAGCGTGACTTGAGAAAAAGACTCAAGAATCGAGAACAAAATTAGGGATGGATCCTGACTTCTTATAGAGTACGCGTATTTAAAAAGATCATCAATGCATCCGAAGACACGAGCAACAGTAACTGGAATTATGTTCGGAGACACCAGCAACCCATGCCAAAACATGAGACACGCGGGTTATTTTATGAGGCGCGTGAATCAAGTAATTTCTCGACAAACTACGGTACATAGAGATGCAAGAACCTCAGGATCGCAGAATTTGGTAAACGGTAACGTAGACGGTAAATCAGGACGTAGGTGCCTCGAGCTCATACGGGTTACGCCAATAACTATCTCAATTGTATCGGAAGCAGGTATCTCGGTATTTATTCAGTTATTAATAAATGATTTATGGTGGTTTCCTTAATCCGCATTAGGGTTTATGGCAGTTCCCAACCTCCATTTATTATAATTTTAGGATTCATAGCGGTTCCTCAACCTTTATTATATCTCGCCGGGGAAATAGCTTGATTTGGTAATTTATAGTGGTCTTCCGACCGGATTTGATTAATTTTGTAATTTTTAGTGGCCTTTCGGGCCAATAATCGGTTAAATATGACTAAAGGCGTCCATTTTGAACAAAAGATAAGCTGGAGGGGCTAAAATGAAAATTTCGGCTCCTGGAGGAAAATGTGGCCGCGTGGCCAATTGGTTGGAATTCGGTCACCAGGATTTTTGAGGAGCGCGCGTGATTGAGAACTGAGATCGTGCCACGTCATCTTGGAGAGACTGGCCGCGGGGACGGTCCTTCTGTTGGACAGACCCTACAGACAGCCGCCGCCTGTTCTCTTCTTCTTCAATTTTCTTCTTCGTTGTTGAGCCAAGAGGGGAAGGAGGGCGATTTTGAGGAGTGATCTTTGGGCATTTTGGTGATGGATTTTCAATATCTCTTTGGTGCGGAGCAATATCTTGAGCAGGGTGAAGGTGCGGAGCCACCTTACCACAAGGAGCAACTGTAGTAGCGGGGGAGAATGCCCGAGAGGAACTAGAATCCCCAAGAATGACATTTCGTCATGGGACAATATTTAGAACTATACATGGGGCCCGACAGGCATTGGTCCGGAGGGCAGATGATGGAGACCACGGAAGTAAGTATCCCGCTCTTTATCACTTTTGGGTATTTCGTGTTTTTTATTTATACTTGTCGTATTTTTGAGACTGCTTAATTAATTAATCATTGTATATTATTTAATTTCCGGATTTGTTGATTATTATCCTTGGGAACGGCAAATATATGCGCAAATTATTAAATAAAGCATGCATGTACACTTGGCATAGAGTTGGTATTTAATTGCTAGTTGGTAACGTACCTTTGCTGTGTTTACCTACAAAGAATGAAATATCGGGGGTCTACCAAGTTGGTAGCAGAGGTATGGAGCATGTTGCCACCGGGAGGTGTTGTGAAGAAGAGGATCCGAGCTCTGGGCTTTGGTCCATTCTTTGATGCTGTGTAGGCCATCGGAGGGACCCAAAAGGTGATGGGTCTGGTAAAGACCATGCGGGAGTATTGATGGGACACCACACACACATTCCATTTTAGTTGAGGAGAGGTTACTATTACTCCTACCAACTTTTCTGCTATTACTGGGTTGCAGTTTACTGATGTGAACTTGTCTTTTGATGAGAGCTTGTCTGAGGATCCGCAGCATCAGGCTGATCTGATAGCGATGCCGTTGGGTCGAGGTGTGAAGGGAAACGGCTTTGAGGTGGGCCGTTTAAGGACCTTGCTTGACGGAGTCTGGTGCCGGCCATCTTGTGGTATAGTCTGTCACAGACCTTGTTCCCGAGTGCCGGCACTTTCTGTCGGTTTTCTTTGTTGGGTGCTCTAGCCGATTTGGAGCAGGCGAGCCAGGTCTCTTAGGGCAGAGCCGGACTGGCGGAGATGTACAGAGCCCTTGATTTCTGCTCGAGGTCCAGTAAAAACTCCTCAATCTAATATAAATCTCATAGTTAGAAAATCCAAGACTAACCATCTTGGTAGAGGACGTAGATCTATTCATGATCAAACCTCTTTAAATAGATTATTCTTACTTTCTGCTCAAATACTTATGATATATTGCTTTGTTTGAACTTTGTAGATTCTATCGCATTGTTGAATTGTGTTTGTCTGCTTATTGCCTTAGTACCTTTTTACACAACTCTTTAAGCCTTTAACTTAGCGTACGTTTCTACTCCTGCGTAACATCTTCTGCGCATTAGTACTCCCTGCTTAAAATTCCGTTGTGCGTTTATACTCTTGCTACGCGCTATACTTAGCCAAATTGAGAGTTGTGTGCATTAGCCATTGCTTTGCAAAAGAGGTTTGAAAAAGTTACAAAACAATTATTCACCCCCACATAGATATTTTTCATACCCTTGTTTCTCCTTTGGGATCAACAGGTGTACTCCCTCTGTCCCACTCAAAATAGGGTTTTTGAGGTGGGCGCGAGGATTTAGGAAATACTGTGAGTATGAAAAGTGGGGTAAGAGAGATGAAGCGGTGTAGATTATAGTTAGTGAAAAGCAGTTATGAGTGTTAATGGGGCTCCCACTAAATAAACACTTTCATTTTGGGGTTGTCTTATATCGAGTATGACACCCAAAATAAAATTTTGTCCTAATTCCAATAGGACAGAGGGAGTATGTATTAATAGAGTTTGAGGGGGATAAGTGATGCAGTAAAAACTGCAGCACGAAGATACAAATATTGCTAGAACAGCAATAAAGCCTATGGAGGCTGAGAAGGGGGGAAATCCCACAATTTTGACTATTTTAATAATTCAAAACAAGTTCCCTTATCTTAATACAACAAGGGTATTTATAGTATACACAAAGGGTATTTAAAAAGTCACAGTTCATGCACCTAAATATGACTACTCAAACCCAAAAAACGTTCCAACTTCTAAGACCTTATTGAGAAAATCAAAAGATACCACCAGCTTTAGAACATCAAAGTGATCTTAATCTGAAACTTTAAATCAAACACTTTTTTTGACTTCATGAATTTATTTTTCCCTTGGTTGCGAAGAACTCGCCCTCGAGTTCTACCTTGCCACCTCTTGAACCTTGGAAGTCGAGCTGTCCACCATTTCCATATTACATCCTTCTCTTTTATGTGTAGAAATTTCTTCATTTGTAACAACAAATGAAGAAAATATGATAATGAATCCCTGTATAATATATCCATAACTAATGGCTTTCCAATCCCATAAGCTACTTTGTCAAGCATATGGAATCGGGTGCACATATCATCGGATGCATTTTCCAAGAGAAATGGATCACAATAGCCGTGCAAAGTTTTTAGTGCATACAACCTTAAATCTTCTTCTGCTACCATAGAAACTGAATTACTTTCTAATCCCCTCAAAAGTAGCAAATCCTCATAGCTTAAAGATAAACCTGGGCAAAATTTCTCATCACGGCAAACTATTTTGAAATCCATTATTCCAGCCTTCATCTTATCTATAATTAGATAACCATCCTAATCATACTCATCGTACTCATCATAGATCGGAGGTATATTCCAATCTACTTCGTACTCTTGAGAAGAAAAACTAGAAAAAGAGAAGACTTCTTCAAAGTTTATTGAAGTACCATAAAAAGTTCGCCCGTTTTCAGCGGTCAAATCAACAACACACTTGTTGTTGTGGTTGGCCCCCAGTTTTCGTCCAAGTGCAACATTTGCACTGAGGAATCTCAGCAGGATCACCGCTTTGGATCTACCACTCTGATACCAACTGAAGCATCAAAAACTGCAGCACGAAGATACAAATATTGCTAGAACAGCAATAAAGCCTATGGAGGCTGAGAAGGGGGGAAATCCCACAATTTTGAATATTTTAATAATTCAAAACAAGCTCCCTTATCTTAATACAACAAGGGTATTTATAGTTTACACAAAGGGTATTTAAAAAGTCACAGTTCATGCACCTAAATATGACTATTCAAACCCAGAAAACGTTCCAACTTCTAAGACCTTATTGAGAAAATCAAAGATACCACCAGCTTTAGAACATCAAAGTGATCTTAATCTGAAACTTTAAATCAAACACTTTTTTTGACTTCATCAATTTATTTGGACTGCATTAACAAGGATAGTTTTGCTATTTAAAAGTGCTACTCGTGTTCTGTCCCAGGATAAATGTCCTACGTTTTATTTTAATTTGTTTCAAAATAAATGTCGCATTTTAAAAAATAAAATAAACATTCCAATTATTTTTTTCTACCTAAGTACGCTACATCATCCCAGTCAATCCATTTTCATAAGCTAAATTATAAATATAGTAAAAGTTGCTTAAGATTGAAAATTTTCATAAATTAATAAACTTCAAATAAATAAATCATGAAACTATAACCTCACATTCTAACATAACATCTCTAAATCAAGTACATATATGTTACAAGGTTTTTAAGATGTTGAATGTATTGAAGTACAAATGTTTCTTTCTCGACCTCTCTTATATGGATTGTATGGCCACATACCAATCCTCCTCATTCACCTAGCGGAAAGGTTTTCTAGATTGGTCTATGCGTCATGCAAGAATGTGTTTACCACTCTACGCCTTATTTCAACAAGATTGATAACTTGTCTAGGCGGAAGACCATGCAAATATTTGGTAAGGAGAAAAAATTGATATGTTACATAACATAAAAATAGAAGTCGTGTATGTGATATATATATGTTGGATATTATGCTCTAGGCCCTTGAGAAAGGCCTATGCGTTATATCATAGCTTCATTGTTATAGAGATAACAAACCTGATTATTATATATTTTGCATATTTATTATAATGATCATTGTCCCTAGCACTTATGAAGGGCTAGCATGAGTTTAATGGATAATCATATGATGGTTATAGCGCATAGGATGCTGATTAAACTTGTGGGTACATGTTGGAGAACAAGTACTGGACAGACCCGTTATGAGATTTATGTCATGGTCAAATGTCATAATTAAATCTCATAATAGTTATATCATTTATCCTTAGACCTGAGATTATCATAGTCTTCCACATGATGAACATTATGTTTGACGTACTCAAACGCTACCCCTAACCGGGTGGTTATAAAGGCTATGATTGGCATAATCGGATTCCTGTAGGAAAGAATGATAAGTCAAGATAGGATTTGTCCCTCTCTCAAGAGAGATATCTGCTTGGCCACTCGATGAGTGAGATTGATAATAGTGTACGGCCATACCCAAATGAGTTGAAGAGTTCAATGTTATTTGCTCATATCGATCTACTCGGGATCGAGAAAGCATTAGACAACATAAGTTGACATGGACCATGACTTATGTCCAATATGATATCGCGTGACAAAGGGATTGTGATATGTTCTATAAGGTTACTTTGGGCTTTCAAAGTTATACTAATTGGGTAGTCATAATGGCTTGCTAGAGTCCGCTTATAACTTACGGGTTATGACTCGTTCGGACTCGTTGCCAACATAGTATATTCCTATTGGGTCACACACGCAGAACGAATCTTACTTGGCACGAAAAATGAGAAAAACAAGGAAGTGGAAAAACCAACCGTACGGATAGTTTGGACTAGCTGTACGGATAGTTTGTCCGCTAACAAGTTTTTGTTAGATTTCTTTCTGGGAAGGAAATCCATTAACCTAATGGATTTAGGTTTCTCCCAGTATATATTCTGTGTTCTCTTCAGCCGAAAAAATGTCTTAGGCATTGATTTTGGAAATCAACAAGAGTTTCTTGGAGAGAGAAAAACATATATTATACTAAGGTTATTGTGGTTTGATAATTCTTGATCATAAAACATAATAATCAAAGGGAGATTGAAGAAGAGTTCTTCAACAATGTTTTCCAAGCCTAAGGATCTAGCAGTCAAATCAAGAAGCATTCTTGAGTCCGTTCGATGTGTGGATACCGATAGAGGGTGTTTGCGTTAGCACCTTAAAGTCCGTGTTCATGGATTCGATCATCAAGGGTATGTTTCTTTCATCTTGTATTTAATTTAATCAACATGCACGGATCCGGTCTCTTGGGTGTTTGATTTTATCTTTTTATTCCGCTGCGCATGATGCATCAAAACCCAACATTGGTATCAGAGCCCCGTTCGTTGGTGATTATTTTAATACATCATGTTTAAATTATTTAATCCGATTATATGAATTTTGCATGATGATAAAAATGAATGTGTGATTTGAATTTTATATGCGATATGAAATTTATGAGCATGATAATATGGGGATTATGTGATTATTATATTGATTCGATCTATATGAATAATTGCATGTTGGGGTTATCAATAAATAATTGGATTATGTGTATTGATAATATAGATCTAATTTGTATATGTTGTAAATTGTTTATTCATGATATTGATTAGATCTAATTAAATTCGTAATCTATAAATTCATGTTTCTGTAATCTGATTATGTATAAACATGATATTGGATTTGGTCGAATTTCTAAAATTCTGAAAAACCTGGAAATCTGGGATCCTACCAATGGATCCGTACGGATGGTTTGGATGATGCCAAACTGATTCGTACGGATAGTTTAGAAATTCTCAGATTGATTTTGTTTTCTGGTGTTCAGATTGTTCTGTAAATTGTTTACAGAATTCGAATCTGAAAACTGGAAACTGCTTTCAGACGGCTGTTTTTCGAAACCGTGTTTCCTGAAACAGTTTTTGGCCGAAGAATCAGAAAGGATGCAGAAATCAGAGTTCTAAAGAGTTTAGAATTGCTGTAATCTGTGAGATTAAGAGACAATGAAAGGGTCTTGAGACATGTGACCAATCTATACGGGAATGAGGATGCATTTGGCTTAGTTTCGACCGTATAGAGAAGTTACTTGGTTCCTGATGATCCTAGTACGGGATTGTGGAAGCCTTTTGGCTTATTTTCGGCCGTGCGGTTTTTGTGCTCTCGATTCCAAGATGCTCTGTGGGTGACCGGTTTGGAAAATTCTGATTCTAATTTTTTCAGATGGCTGGTTTTGGAAACACGTGTTTTCCTGAAATAGATTTAAGTTCAGAAGTCCAAACTTTTAATGAGATCAGAATCTTAAAGGAGTTTAAGATTGTCGTAATCTCAAAGTTTCAGAATTATCCTATACAAGTGCAAATTGTTTGCAAGAGAAGGAAACTAAATTTGGATTAATTTCATTGTATGGACAAACGCAGGCTTACGCCTTGTTTCTGGGAATGATAATGAAATATCCAATCTGTAAATTGTTTACAGATTATTTAGATTCCGTCCCCATAATGTTGCTTCATAATTGAATCACAAGATTTTTTTTTGCTTCTGTTAATTAATTGAATTAGTTAACATCAGTTATGCAAAGACTATATTATATTATGTTTGACATAATTAAATATATGATGCATATCTCTATGCAAAGAACCTTCTTCAAAACTTAAGTCATGTGCCATTATTAAAACACTTGTGAGTACACCGGGTATTTTTATGTGGGCTCTGCCAAAGCGAGGTGCATTAATTCTATCAGTGTATGAGCAAGATGAGGAATGAGAGTTTCCTATGCGTTTAACGTGGTTTGACTTAATTAGGCTATCAAAAGACAAAGTTTTGGGCCTAAGGCACAAGATGAGATTAAAACATGTTTGACATAAGATGTCTAACA
Organism: Campanula takesimana; assembly: GCA_026119855.1. Taxonomy (NCBI): domain Eukaryota; kingdom Viridiplantae; phylum Streptophyta; class Magnoliopsida; order Asterales; family Campanulaceae; genus Campanula; species Campanula takesimana. The sequence continues at coordinate 85,196 of JAOWBW010000136.1, read as the reverse complement.
AATCTCATAAAGGATCTAAGAATCATATATGATATGATTGACAATGAGTTGTCTACCCTAATTAATTTATTTGAGCAGTATCGCCAAAGCGGACTTGAAATCAAATTAAAGTTGGATCTTAGCCCACTTAAATTATATTATACAATTGTTGTATTTGAAGGTGTATAATTTAGTGGGAGTATTTATGAAATACATTAAATATTTCTAAATGATAATGGTATGAAATATATATGTATATTTTTTTTGCATATTTTGTAGAATGTCTTAAACTATAATCATGTATAATTACTGCAATTAACCCCAGTTAAAGAGAATGAAATTAACTTCTTTGACCTAGTCATGAGCTTAAGAATTGTTCTAAAGCAAGAACAGAAGTTATAAATTCTTAATAAATCTATTCCTAAGAAACCTAATGCCTTAAAGGGTGGACAAAGACATTGATTAGAAACATGTTGATGATTCTATATAGATGTCAATCGTCCTAAAACAGACTTGCCATCATGTGTTTGGGAACTTCAGAAGTATCTAAAACGTATGAATGCTTATGCGATAAGCAATCTCGTAGGAAACGTTCCTACAAGCAAGAGAGGCAAATAAAGTTTGAGATTGATTAGAGCCTAACATTCATGTGATGAATGAAGGTATGTTAATAAGTTCTCATGTTTTGAACATAGAGAAACATATTAATTACCTTAGTTGGCTTGGTTATCAAGTTGGTTTGGAACTAACAACGGATTTGATATTAATTCATGAGCGACATTTGATGTTTAAAATGCTATGTCTTATTATCAAATGGAAACCTTCTCAAACTCTAAAGGTTAATAAGGACAAAGGATTTAAGATAAAGGCAAGACAAGAGTTGTCAAGCCTAAGAAAATATTTGTGACTAAAACCTAAAATCCAAAGAAAGTAATTTCTACCTTGGCAATAGGATTGACCATTAGAGAAATTGCAATTTGAATTAAAAGATCAAAAGGAAAGGGTAGTTGGACTACCACTTCAAGTATTTATGTTAAAATTCTACTTATAAGGGTAAAGATTAACCTGTGTGTTGATAATGATGCTTGCAACATTGATCATAGGAACTTGTGAAGTGTCTTTACCTGGTAGGTTCATAATTGTTTTGAACATTGTTGTGATGTTCCTACTTTAACTAGAAATATTATTTCAGTTTCTTCATGGGAAGATTATGTATATTTTTTATTTTGAATAAGAAAGTGTTCCATTAAATATGATTTGCTTTATTGTATTGCTAATCATATAATGGGACTTTATATCTTTATCTTAGAAGAATAAAATAATGACTATAACATAAATAAAGGAAATCTGGATCTAAGGATGTAAGCGTTACATTCTTGAAAGCATTAAGGTCTACATCAAACGACAAGAAACACATATCTAAAATTCCATGGGACAGAGTTTTAAATTCGCATGATTTTGAATCATGAGATTTATGTGAATCTTGTAAATTAATCAAGACACCTCTTACTAATAGTAGTAAAAGGAAGTACTCTTTTGGACTAATACATGTTGATGTATGTAGTTCATTAAATAACAATGCTTGGAAAGGGATTTCGGTATCTCATGGTAAAAGTATTAGTGTACTCTGATCTGATCAAAGTAATGAATATTTGAACCATGGACTTGATGAGAATTCTGCAGAAAGTCTGCAGAATAAGAAAAACATAATCTGGAAACAACAACCGTACGGCTGCATTTTAGGTGTACGCCTAGTAATGAGCCGTACGGCTCCTGTTTACAGAAGTTTACAGATTGTCTATAAAATGCAGTTTTTCACCTCATAATAAATCAAACTGATCTTTAATTAACACTCTGGATTATGTGCTGGAAACAGCCGTGCTTACACTAAATTGAGTTTCATCTAAGGTGGTTCGACTGATGCCATATGAGATATGGAATGAAAGAAAACTTGGTTTGTCTTTCATAAAGATTTATGATGTGATGCTTTGAGAAAAGTGTTATCTGGGATAAATCACACCTAAATCTTATAAATGTAATTTAATGGGATATCTCAATATATTAATTTTACACCCCTTAGAGCACAAATCGTTTGTTACTCTAAATAGCACTTTCTAGATAAATCGTTTATCCCTAAAGAACTAGTGGTAGTAAAATGTATCTCGAAGAGTTCGAGACCCAGAAAATAACATAGAACCTAAGATGG
>JAOWBW010000136.1:0-82911 GCA_026119855.1 Campanula takesimana | reverse complement strand
CCTATTACATCTATATATAGTAAGTGTCATTTGAAAGTGGACGGGAAAAAGCTTGAGGTTGATCTCATTAGCTGGAAATCGAAGAATTTGATGTGATATTGGGAATGGATTGGTTAGCGCATATCATGCCAAAGTAGACTGTTTTAAAAAGGAAGTAAACTTCGAATTACCCTCTGGAGAAAGATTCTATTTTCAAGGATCGAAACCGAGAGTCCGGACCGATCTGATTTTGTAATAAGGCTCGTAAACTGTTAAGGAAGGGTTGTGAGGGCCTTCTAGCATACGTTAGTGAGACAGCAAGAAAGAAGTGATCATATAATATCTTTCCATAGTAAAAGGATTTTAAGATATTTTTACCTGAGGACTTACCGGGAGTACCGCCGGAGTGAGAAGTAGAGTTTTCAATAGATTTAGCACCAGAGACTGCACCGATTTCGAGAGCACCATATAGGATGGCTCCGCCGGAACTTAAGAAGTTAAAAGAACAGTTAAAAGAGTTATTGGACAAGGGTCTGATTAGGCCGAGTGCATCACCGTGGGGTGCACCGGTATTATTCATAAAGAAGAAGGATGGGTCGATGAGGTTATGTATCGACTACTGAGAGTTAAACCGTGCGACGATTAAGAATAAGTATCCTTTGCCTAAAATCGATGATTTGTTGATCAACTCCAGGGTGCATGTTATTTCTCTAAGATTGATCTGCGTTCTGGATACCATCAGTTGAGAGTGAAAAAGGAAGATATGGCAAAGACATCTTTTAGGACTAGGTATGGGCACTATGAGTTCCTGGTGTAATGCCGTTTGGGCTGACAAATGCGCCTGCCGTGTTTATGGAACTTATGAATAAAGTATTTCAAGAGTATTTGGACAAGTGTGTAATAGTGTTCATCGACGACATCCTGGTTACTCTAAGTCAAAAGAAGAGCATGAAGTACATTTGAAATTAGTATTGCAGAGCTCAGAGAGAGCAAAAGTTGAATGCCAAGTTTAAGAAGTGTGAGTTCTGCCTTGACGAAGTGGCGTTCTTGGGACATGTGGTGTCTAAGAATGGGGTAGCGGTTGACCCTGCGAAAAATCGAGGCTATAGTGACTTGGGAGAGACCAACTTCTGTTAGAGAAATAAGAAGCTTCTTGGGTTTAGCAGGTTATTACCGTAGGTTCGTGGAAGGATTTTCGAAGCTATCTCTACCTTGACTAAGTTAACCACGAAAGGGACCAAGTTTGTATGGTCGGATGATTGTGAAAAGAACTTTCAAGAATTGAAAAGGCGATTGGTGTCTGCGCTGTTCTCTACGTTACAACAAGCAAGGATGGCTTTGTGATTTATAGCGACGCTTCATTGAAAGGTTTGGGTTGTGTGTTGATGCAGAATGACAAGGTGATAGCTTATGCATCTAGGCAACCCAAGAACCATGAGAAGAACTATCCTACCCATGATTTAGAGTTAGCAGCCATGGTGTTTGCATTGAAGATTTGGAGACACTATTTGTATAGGGTACCATGTGAAATTTATACCGACCATAAGAGTCTTAAGTATATCTTCACTCAGAAGGAGTTGAATATGAGGCAGAGGAGATGGCTAGAATTACTTAAGGATTATGATTGCAAAATCCTGTATCATCCCGGAAAGGCCAATAAGGTGGCAGATGCGTTAAGCAGAAAGAACCATGGAACATTAGCAACTATAATTCCTAAGGGGGTAAGTGATTTGGGAAATAGTGAAATGGTGAAACTGGGAGTCAGAATTTAAGGTTATTTAGCTCAAATGAGTGTTCAACCAACATTGTTAGTGAGAATCAAGAAGCTCAGAATGCGGATGACGAGTTAGAAGCGATTCACAAGGTTATCGGTAAGAAGGGAATGGGAGATTCCGTGTTAGTGATGACAGGATTATGAGATATCGATCGAGGATTTGGTGTGCCTAATAATGAAAATATTAAGAGGGAGATTCTCGAGGAGGCTCACTGTTCAAGGTTATTGGTTCACCCTGGGAGTACTAAGATGTACAGGGATCTAAAGGAATCATTTTGGTGGAACATATGAAGAGTGAAGGTAGCAGAATTCGTGTCCAAGTGCTTAGTATGTCAGCAAGTGAAAAGTGAACACCAGAAAACCCGCGGGATTACTGCAATCGCTACCTATCCCAGAGTGGAAGTGGGAGCACATCACTATGGACTTGGTGATTGGACTTTCTAGGATATTGAAGGGTCATAATGCCATTTGGGTTATAGTGGATAGGCTCACTAAATCGGTTCACTTTCTAACAATCAAGGTGATGGATTCATTGGAAAAGTTAGCTAAGTTGTACGTGGACGAGATCGTGAGGTACATGGAATACCGGTCTCTATAGTGTCAGATCGAGATGCGAGATTTACATCAAATTTCTGGAAGAGTTTACAGAAAGCGTTAGGGACGGAATTAACTATGAGTACAGCGTTCCATCCTCAGACAGACGTACAGTCAGAAAGGACGATTCAAACTCTTGAAGATCTACTGAGAGCAACATCGTTGGATTGGCAAGGAGCGTGGGATGATCATCTACCACTAGTGGAGTTTTCCTACAATAACAGTTACCACTCTAGTATTAGAATGGCGCCGTATGAAGATCTGTATGGGTGGAAATGTAGATCGCCTGCGTGTTGGGATGAAGTAGGTGAGAGAAAGTTAAATGGACCTGAGATTGTTCAAGTAACGGCGGATAAAGTTCAACAGATTCGCAAGTGGTTGTTAACTGCGCAGAGTAGGCAGAAATCGTATGCGGATAATCGAAGATGCGATCTGGAGTTCCAAATAGGAGATCATGTATTCTTGAAGATCTCATCGATAAAAGGGGTCATGCGGTTTGGAATTCGTGGGAAGTTAAGTCCTAGATACGTGGGGCCGTTCGAGATTCTAGAACGAATAGGGGCGGTAGACTATAAGTTGGCTCCACCTCCTGTGCTGTCTGGTGTGTACAACGTGTTTCACGTGTCGATGTTGAGAAAGTATGTAGCTGATCCGAGCCACATCATAGAGTGCAAACAGTTACGTTTTCGTTAAGACTTGAGTTATGATGAGAAGACAGTAAAGATTGTAGACCGTAAAGATCAAGTTTTGCGGGAAGCGAATGATTCCGTACGTAAAAGTGCAGTGGAGCAATCACTCGGAAAGAGAAGCCACGTGGGAGCTTGAAAGTGAAATGCGTGATGTGTATCCCGCGTTATTCGAAGATTAAGGTACGTTTAGTTTGGAGGACCAAACTCTTTTAAGGGGGTAAGAATGTAATAACCCGAACTTACTTTTTTTATTTTATTTATTTTTAAAATCTTAATTATTATTTGGGCCGAACTTTTATAAAAAGATTGGTTTGGTTGATTGGGTCAAAGTAGAAAGCCCAATTCATTAACTAAAAGGATTAGGAGTCCTTTTTAATTTAGGGATTTGAGGAAACCCTTTATATAAATAATCTCTCATTAAACCCCTAGTATTATACTACTCCACCGCAAAGAAAAAAAGAACGGGAATAGGGAGAGAGGGGCGGCGACCAGAGAGAGAGATCGCAGAGAGGGAGAGATAGGCCAAGGGGAAAAGAAGAAGAAGAAGGAGGAGAGAAGAGGGAACGTTTAAGGTAACGATCCTACTCTCTAAACCTTGTATTTCCTTTTAAACTCACCTATTTTGGTTATGATCATGGAGTTAGCAAACCCTAACCCTAACCCTAGTAATGATCTAAGGTTTTCAAAAGCTATGGAATTAGAGTTATAAGAGTTTGGGGGGATAGAAAAGTGATGTGTGTGAAATTGTGCGTGTGTGTGTGTATACTGTTGTGTGTGTGTGTGTGATTAGTGTGTGCAAGTGCGTGTAATATATGTTTCTGGGTTACTGTGTGTGTGAGTTATGCGTTAGTTTGTGTGTGTTTCTGAGGTGTTTTCAGTGTGTGTTTTTGTGTGTGCTGTGAAAGTGTATTCAGTGTGTGTGGGTGCATCAAAGTGTGGGGTGTACCAGAGAGTGTGTGTATCAGAGTGAGTGGGTGTGTCTGTCAGTAGGTGTACTCAGAAAGTGTGTGCAGAAAGTGTGAAATCAGTGTGTGTAATTCTTATAGTGAAATTGAGAGTTGGGAATTGATTAATAAAAACCCTAAAGATATGTTAGTAAACCTTAATGGACATTTTGGGTAGTAGTTTATTGTATAGTACAAACCCTAGAGTGAATACCAATATTAATAAGGAGTTAAAGAAGTTACTTCGTGTGATTGTAGATACATGCGCGTGGTTGTGCAAGAAGAGTTAACACAAGGCTAAGGTAAGGGATTACACTCTTAGTAGTATTTGATTTCAATCCTTTGTGTAGGATTCCCAATCTCTGTTTTGTTAAAGTAAACTATCTATGTGGCTAGATAGTATTTTAAAAAACTATTCCGTTCTGCGAATGTTACCGTCCTTTGTTATCCACCCTATTGATATTGTTGTTGTTCAATTGGGTTATCATGTGTATGATTCGTATTGTGACTTGGTGTCTAAAGTGAGATGTACGCCTTTTAAAAAGTGATCAAGTAAAGTTTTGTAAAGTTAAGCTTTGTTTTGTAAAAGCTCTTTAAAGTGAAGTTCTGTAATAAGAAAAGTGATTACAGTTATCCATAATCCCGAAACGGATAAGTGGACCCCCTTACAGTTATTCATAATCCCGAAACGGATAAGTGGACCCATTTCAGTTATCCATAGTTCCAAGATGAACATGTGGACCCCTTTGCGTTGCTTGAGAAAGTAACGTAGGTTATCATGATATACCGATTTTGGGTGCGGTCAGTAGAAACCCGAGCCCTGGGTACAGCGCGTGCTTAATCCCTAAATGAAGTAAAGTAAAGAAAAGTAAAGTGTGTGAAAAATGTTGTGTTTTGAAAACTGTCTCTGAAGCCACGTGTTTTCAAGTAATGAATTGTTTTTCATCAAGTTAAATGTTTTCAAACTGAGTGTTTGTTTGATCATTGAGTTATCCTTTCGTTGTTAATTCTTGTTACCGTCCGTTTCGGTTATCTCCTCTTAGTACCCGAGGGGATTCCGTATGAACTTACTGGGCATTGTTCGCTCATTCCTTTCATTCTCTTTTTTTTTTCTTCAGGCTTCAAGTAAGTAAACCGAAGGTCGCAAGGATTTGGCGGCGTAGAGGTTGCCTTTTAGTAAAGTTAGTTAATAGTTATGATCTCCGTTAAAAACGGAGTTGAACGTTATCTTTTCCGTTAGTTAACATCTCGAGCTAGTGGCTTGTACTGGCCGTTATGGAATTGATTGTTAGTTTAAGTTTGAATTCTTGTTATTTGTAGCCGTTGGGGCATTCTGACTTGGGAATTATTCAAGTTAAGTTATTGATTGTTAGTTATGAAAAGTTGGGGTGTTACACCAATAAAAATCATGACACCTCATTTTGTGAGCTAAATTTTGTGAACTTTTTTGTAACTTTATATTTACCCTAAATATAAATCTAATTTGTACTGCTCTTCAAGAGTATGTGGGGGTGTAGGATGACGCTGAAATAAATGTTTGCCTCATAGAGTCACATTTTCGGACAGTTTCTCATCAATGTTTACCCACCAACTAGAATTTATGCACTAACTAGAATTTGGTGTTCAGTGAGTGAATGTATGCGTGTTACATTCACTCATAAAAATAAGTACCATTACTAACCAAATAACTCGGTATACCAACTTAGTCGGTACGGTTGGTACAGTTGGCACTTAGTACTGGCCTCAACCAAATGTAGAATATAATGGAAACACTGACTTTTAAAACAAAGATAAACAACGACTTAACGAGTCCAAAACAAAAAAAATGTGTTAATTAATTCAACATTGACATAATGCTAGTCATCAAGACAAGAGTCTCATGTTGACTACAACCGATGCATAACAATTCACCACAATGTTACTAATGATCCCAAAGTATAAACACACACAACAACAAATAAACACCACCACTTGAAAGTCGTCTTCTTCAGCAGTCAAATTTGACATCCACTAAAGCACATGACCACATGACCAAAAGTAAATTTGGTGCAGAAAGAATATAAGAACAACAAGGGGGAAAAAACAACTAAAAACCACTACAATATCATACAAATGCCATAGAGTCACTTGTTACTAGTTACCAGTGTAACAATATTGAAAACTACTATTCAATAAAGCACTAAGTTTTTAGAATTTACAGCTGTAAAAAGGGATTTTCTATATCAATTTTCTCTATTTACATTTCTAAACAAGCTTCAAGCAGACTATTTTGTACTTAAGACACGTCATATTTATGCATAACTTAAAATACCACACAAAAGATTTAAAAGATCAGAGCTTTCGACAAGTTCAGTTCATTATACCACATTTATAATACTACAAATACAAATACAAATACAAAAAGACAAAAGACAATGGTGCAATCCCCCAATATCACACAAATTGATATACACCCTCCGTCCCATATTATACCACATTTATAATACTACAAATACATTAACAACATAGGCGCCCGCACTTATAATTGATATACACCCTCCGTCTAAAAATAATCTTCAACTTCTTTTTACAGTTTTTAAGAATGAAATTTAAGCAATAATTGTTGATTTAGTTATCTTGATGAAAATTTAAAACTTGTAATTGATATACACCATCATCATTTTTTCTATCAATACTAAGTTTTAGATCTTCATTAGGATAGTTAGATCATCCTAACATTATTGCTAAAAATTTATTTGAAATAATGACAAGAAAAAGTGAGTAGATTATTTTGGGATGAAGTGAGCATACAAAAAAGTGGGTAGATTTTCATTAGGATAGTTAGATCATCCCAACATTAAGCAGAAGAGTTAACATTAAGCAGAAGAGTTAATGTGTCAATAAGAAAGCAAAAGTGTGCATGTTCATACTCAAACACTCAAGACTCATATTATATACTAAATCAAAACACACTACACTAAAAGAAAGGGTGAGTTCAGATTATACTATTCACTGAGAAATAAAACCTGCTAATTAATATTTATTATATTTTTGAAAAATTACAATTGGTATTCGGTATACTAATCAATTATAGTTGATATGGATGCACAAATTTTGCCAGCCCTAGGAATGGACCCGCCCAATATTTCCCCAAACAGCTCAATATTGCCCAAACAGCTCCTTACGGGTATATTGACCCATTTGGATCATTGATCAGTTCTCATTGGTTTGAAAGTGGAATCTAGTTTTATTTTTTACTTTATCGTGTGCAATGGAGACGTACTAGTACTCTTTGTAAATCTTGTGTAATGCTACTACACCATTGATATTACTAAAATGGGTTTTAATTGGCCTCCAATACCTCAAGTGAATATTATTTCTAATGTTGCTGTCATTTAAAGTTGATAGCTAATGTTTTATACACCCCTATCCAAAAAAAAAAAAAAAAACACACATTTTATTATTCGAATATTTTAAATATATGAACACTTGCTTCAAGCTATTATAATTTACAAATTCACGTTATTTCTATCCGATAAGTCATGTTATAAACGTGTTCTTCAACAAATCTGAAGCAGTTTGTTTCCATATATGAAACAAGTTATATGCATGAATTATGTTCATGAATTTTATACTTGACGCACTAAATTGACCGTCTAGTTTTTAAAGAAAATTTTAAAATGTTTTTTTAATTAAAGTATACTACTGTCATACTAAATAAACATTCATTATTCACAAGAAAAAAATGTTTTTGAATGATCTTTTAGGGTCACTATTGCCTCCTTCACTTCCCCTTTTACAAACGTAATTTGATTAGTTCATAGTTAAACATGACAATATAGTAAACCAAAAACTAGTTCATGAATAAGATTTTGAGCTTTTATATGAGAATTATATAGCAAGGTTTATTTACTTTAGTCTTTACTCTGTCATTTTATAAAAGTTCATTTTAATGTAATAATCAGCCTCTAAATAAATTTTGCTTTTACTATTACAATATTTCAATACATATTTGTAAAACTAAAAAAAAATATTAGATGGATATTAAATAATTTTATGCATTTTTAGTATTATTATTTTTTTTATAAAAGAAACTGAACATCCAGTGACAGAACTTGGATATCAGTTTGAACTAATGTTTTCTTAAGACAACAAATTGGGTCTTGTATGGAGTGCGCAAGTAAATATTTACCCAAACCATCCAAAATTCTCAATATATAGAAAGGCTCTCATTATATTTACTTGTGTATGTGTAGGGATTGCAATTCTACCGAACCCGATCCGTATCCGTATCCGTACCCGTATCCGAAACAATCCGGCTCGGGATGGATGGGTTTGATAACAACTTTCCCTGCGGGTTCGGTAGCTTCATGAGATCCGCCAGTATCCGACCTGAATAGTGTTTATATTAGGCTATTTACTATTTTACCTTTACTTTTAATCATTATTACTCCCCAAACCTTGAACATGTGATTTATGAACTGTGGAAATATAGGTTGGGCTAAAACCAAGGCAATGAAAGAGATGGGCCAGGCCAAAAAAAAAAAATTAAACTGGCAGCCAGGCGGATACGGGCGGATTCGGATTTGACCATCGTCGGATACGGACAGGTTCGGTACAAGCTACTGTTGCCTCGGGTCGGATACGGGTTTTGCAATATCCGGGCCGTATTCGACCCGTTGCCATCCCTATGCATGTGTATACAAAAATCTATACAACAAAATAAATATATTATCCTAAACAAGAAAGCTGCTAATAATAATAATAATCAAAGTTGAGAACAATGAAGGCATCAAAGAAGAGTACGAATCCTCATCCACAATTTCTAATCTTCTTCGCCATTGAAATACAAAAGGAGAAAATATTATTAATCAAATGGTTGAAGAACGATAACACTAATTTTGAAAAGGGTTAATGACAATTTTGACATGATGTGACGGATTTTATACATTTATTTCTTAGATTTCTATGAGCTTAAAATATATTTTTTATGTATTTTAGATGAGTTTTGATGTATTTTGGGACAATCATATAATGTTAGGATTTAATTGTAATCTGGAGGTATTTTAGTAATTTTATATTTTTATCCGGATTAATTATATTTTTGAGGTGTAAATTTATGTTCCAAAATCTCAAGAAAATAAAGATGAGAATTAAAGTCAAAAATAACAAGATGATGGTTTAGTGGATGAATCATTTTAATGGAAGCAAGAATGGGAGGTGTGGAGAAGGCCCATTATAGAATCAATCTATCTCAGTCTATGACAAGGAAGCAGATCAATAGGATGAAGCAGCCCAACACGACACCAAGCTGCCAGTTGCTCCAGCCGGCCCACCACCGAAGCCCAAATCGACCTGGCCCAAAGTTCTGCACGTTTGCCGCACTCGTGCGCACGAGTCGTGCATGGAGCGGCGGATTGGGAACGACTTGGGCGGATATGAAGGAGCCGTGAAGAAGCGCACGTTCCAGATGCGTTTTCGGCGATACTTGGTGCATGTAGAGCAGTGCAGGCGCGTGGAGGCTGGCAGGTGCGCGTGGATGGCGCGTACGCGTGCGTGAGGACGTGTTTTCAGCCTAGTTTCCTATATTTTTGTTATTTTCTTTATTTCTTTTATTTCCTTTTTATTTCTTATTAGTTTAGGACTTTCCTAGGTATGTAAAATTAGGCTTCTTTTATTATTTTAATTGTAGACTTCAACATTAATTTTAGATCTAGGTTTTTATTCTTTGTTCATGGAGTTTTCAAAGCTTTGGATGAGGAACTAAAATCCAAGCTTTGAGTTTGAATCTTGAGCCTATTTTTATATAATTTGAGGTATTTTACGAGGCTTTGACCAATAAGTCCCTCACCCAAATAAAAATAACCAATAAGGACAGGCATTATGAAAACTCGCCAATAAGTCCCTTACAATTTCCTTGGACCAGAATGCCCCTGCTGCTGCCGCATGACGAGTGACAAGCTCCAGCGCTAAGCGTAGAATCCTCATGCGCTTTCTCTCTCTCTCTCCTTCCTCTTTCTCTCTCTTCTTTTTTTTTCCCTTAAAATTTTCAAAATGCTATATCTTAAAATCTACAAATCGAAAAAATAATCCGAGACCACCGTTTTAATCGTGTCGTCAAATCGAATCAAACAAGTACACTCAACAGATAATTCAATTTTAGAAATAAAAATCTCATTTTTCACTAGTAAAAATTTGAGAAAATCATTTTTCATTTCTCAATTAATTTCACAATTTTAGAAAATAAAATTTCATTTTTCACTTGTAAAATCATTTTTCAACTGATTTCTCAGTTGTACGATTTCTCAATTGTGTGATTTCACAGTTGTGTCATTTTTTATTTCAAAACTAATAAATTCATTTCTCAATTTTTCACAATCATTATAATAACTGAGACATGTCTTTCACAGTTGTTCACACATGAATTTGAATATAATAATTGAGACATTCATTTAAAAGTTGATCATAATTGAGTAAAAACTGATAAAATCATCTCTTCATTTTTCACAATTGATGACTCAATTTATCGGTTCATAATTGAGTATAAAACTGATAAATTAAACTCTCAATTTTCACAATTGATAATCAAATTTCACGGTTACGAAAGAAACTGTTGTACCACAAGCAAATACATTTGAACATTGCTGAACTCCCTAAACTGATCTCCATTAATGGCGAAAACCCCAAGCAAACTTCACACAATCACCCATCAATCACAGCAAAATTCTACGATTCAGAAGAAACAATTGACGCATATCAATAACTACTCCATTAATCACCAATATATAGGTCGGATTACACAAGAAAAAATGGGGGAAGGACTGAGGGAGAGAGATGGGGGTTTCTCGCGTCTTGGATAAGCGAAGTTAGATCTGGATGGAGAGGTAAGATCTACAACTGACCGGAGGTGGGAGAGGTGAGGGGAGAGGTGCGGTGGCCGGATCTACAGAAGACGGTGTTTGGCTCAGGGGAATAAGACGGTCGGAGTAGGATGGTCGGTGAAGGCGATGAGAAGGTTGGGGAGGGGAGAGTTCGCCGGAGGTGAGAGAGGTGTCGGATTCGCCGGAGGTGGGGGAGGGTGTTGCCGGAGATTGGAACTCGATGGATCGCGTGTAGAGAGAGAAAGTGACTTGTCGATGTTTGTGCGTTGAATGAGAAGAGGGGAGAAGACGTGGTATATTAGGTTGGGGTATTTTTGACATTAAAAAGTGTGAGGGATTTATTGGTAAAATCGATTTCAACCTAGGACCCTAAGGTAGAATATAAAAATGTTTGGTTTTATTGGAAAATTCCACTTCCTATGAGGGACTTATTGGTAAAAATCCCTTTTTCTTTTCATGATTTTATCCATATTCATAATTTTACTTGTGATTATTTTAGATCCGTTACTAGAGTTTGTAGACTTGATCAATCTATTTATCTGTGTTATTGGATCTCTGCTAGAATTTTCTATGACTGTGCCACTGTAGAGATTGATAAGTAGCATATTCATAGTTTATGCATGTGCCATGGTAAATTATTAAGTGAATAAAATTAGACGATTATCTATATGAAATAATTATAGAATGCGTTATTGATCATAATTTCTTAAATCAATCAATTGATTAATATTAAGATCTAGACTGTGCCAGTTAGATTAATTTATTAATTAGGGTTTCTAGTGAGTGTGTCACTGCTGTTAACTACTCTGAAAGAAGAAACAGTGATTGAAATAAATCTCGTGATCAAGTGAATATGGTAAAAAGTGAAAAGATGTATCGATGATAATTGAATAATTAGGTGGGGACGGAATCAAATCTAAAGTGTTTTTTAATGATTGTGTTTGCTTTAAATTAGTTTTAAGTCTTGTTTTAGGATTTAATAATTATAATTTCCCCCAAATCTTGTCAAGTGACAATTACGTAAACAAATAACCGTTCTTCGTGGATCGATTCTGGACTTATCCTAGCTACATATTTTTAGAACCTAGTCCAGGTTTAATTTGTAGGTGTGCGATTTAGCCTATCAAATTTTGGCGCTGTTGCCGGGGAACGGTGTTTATTTGTTTACATTCTTAATTTATTTCTTGTTCTTAGTTAGTTTAGCTAGTTTAGTTTTCTCTTTAGTTATTTTTAGTTTAGTTATTTGTTTTTAGTGTGATACCTTGTATGGTCCACACCCGTTCTACTAACGAGTTGCTTGTAAGTCTTGACCCAGAAATTGAAAGATCTTTCAGGAAGGGATTAAAACAAAAAAGGAAACACAAAGCAATCTTGTTAGCAGAAAAGATGGGGGACAACGAGGCACCAAAGACATTGAGGCAGAGAACTGCCCCGTATTGGAGCGAGCAACCTCATGCAGTTCAGTTCCCCACTCTACCTACTGGGTTACATTTGAGTTGAAGTCGGATTTGTTGAGCCAGCTACCACACTTTACTGGGATGCCCGGTGAGAACCCGAATCAACATATATCCCAGTTTGTGCAGATTTGTCAGAGTATGAAGCCAGCAGCACTTTCGATTGAGAATATTCTCCCTAGAGCGTTTTCTTTCACTCTGAAGGATGGTTCTAGTACATGGTATTACCATCTTCCACCTAACAGCATTACCACATGGCAGCAGATGAAGGAGGTGTTTCTTGATGAGTTCTTTCCTCCAGATTAGATCAATGTGATGAAGCGGGACATTAGCAACATGGAGCAAAAGGTATATGAGACTCTATATGATTATTATAACAGGTTCCATAGGTTGTGTAGGAGTTTCCCGTATCATGGATTTGATGATGATCAGTTGATAGTATATTTCTACGAAGGATTGACAGTCATGGATAAGCGGTTGGTGGATTCTTGTTGTGGGGAAAGTATTCTCAACAAGACGACTGAGAAGGATAAGGAGATAATTGATTAGTTGGCTAAGAGCACTTGGACACATGGCAGGAGATCGAGCTTCAGACAGGTTAGTACAGTTGGGTCGAGTGGTGGTATGCCGAGTAAGCTTGAGACAGATGTAAAGGACCTTAAGGGGATGATGAAACAATTGTTTATGGGTCCACCACAGAGTCAGCAGTATCATACTAATCATTATCAGTACAGACCACCATATGGGCAGCAGCAGCAGTATCAGAGTAACCATCCGAGACAGTCTACGGATGATATGATTCACTCTTTAGCGCAGTCGGTGAGCACAATGAATAGCAACTTCCAGCAGTTTCAATAGAAGACCGATGCGAGTATTGGTAATATGGAGAGATAAATGGGGCAAATAGCTGATGCATTTGGGAGACTAGATGCTAATGAGGCAGCGAAGGTGCAGTCTAGAACAGAACCGAACCCTAAGCAGAGTGCATGTGTCATGACTTTGCGTAGCGGTAAAGAAATTGGGAAGAGAGTTGTACCCGAGGATCCAGTGATTGAGGTTGAGGAGGTTGTGCCTACTGAGAAGACCCTGGAGGAGGAAAAGAAAGCTACACCAGAGCCTACAGTTTTTTAGCCGAATGTTCCATTTCTTGAGGCATTGAGAGAGCATCGTAAACCGGAGCCTGACAAGGCTATATATGACACTTTTAAGAGGCTTGAGGTAAATATTCCATTTTGGATCTTTTGCAGACTGTCCCGAGATATGCCAAGTTCTTGAAAGAGTTGTGTACTTTAAAGGGGGATTAGAAAGCGAGGAGTCAGAAAAGAGGTGAAGGTACATGAGCATGTGTCTGCGGTTTATCAGAAGAAGATACTCAAGAAGTGTAGTGATCCAGGTATGTTTGTGATTTCGGTGTGTCTTGGTGAAAATTTTGAGCATATGACTATGCTTGACTTGGGTGCTTCAATCAATGTCATGCCTTATGCATTGTTTGAAAAGCTCAAGTTGGGACCTTTACAGGATACTAGGGTGGTGATTCAGTTGGCAGTTAGATCTAATGCATACCCTAAGGGGAAGGTTGAGGATGTGCTAGTCCGGGTTGGTAAGTTTATATTTCCTACTGATTTTTATGTTTTAAAGATGGATACGGATCCTAAGGCTCCCATTCTATAGGGGAGGATATTTATGTCTACGGCTCATACTAAGTTGGATGTTTCCAACGGTTCTTTGACTATGGAGTTTGATGGGGATTTAATGGAGTTCAATATTTTTTGCTCCAAGAAAGTCCCTATGGATGATGATCAGTCATTATGTTTCGTGGGTGTAGAGCCAAAGGTATAGGATGTGTCAAAGGTTTGTAGTGGGAATGATGATGTGAAGAATGATTTGGAGATTCCTGCAGTAAAACATGAACCAAGAAAGGTGAATAATCTTCCTGAGCACCGAAAACATGCATATGGAGGTGGGGAAGAAGTGATGATGGCTAGTGGTCCGACGGTGGTAGATAAGAAAGAAGGTTTGAGCACGATGACTACAAAGAAGAAGAGATTTATGAAGAAAATTCGAGCTTAAACGAGGTGGAATGTGCACTAATAAGGTATCTTTGAGCTTAAACTGTCCTTATTTATTTTTATTCACTTTTACACACTGAGGACACTGTGTAGTTTAAGCGTGGGGGAAGGAATTGTTGTATAGTATGCATTTTTCATTCTACCTAGTTAGTTTTTTCTTTAAAAAAAATGAAAAAAAAATAATAAAAAAAAAATTGAGATGCTAAGTGAAATCCCGAAAGGACGCTTAGGCAAAAGGTGAGGTTTAAGTAATAAAATATCTTACATCCACCGGAGAGAAGAAATAAGGGGGGTTTGGAGTTTCGCATAGGTTATACGCTATTGGAGTAGGAAGTTCGGATAGTGGAGTTTAGGTTAGAAATCCTCGTTCTTTTCGGGAGGTATAATGGGGTGTTGGTGTTTTGTTACGAGGTAATTTTTGTGAATAATTATAAACCATACAAAAACTTTATTTTATGAGGGAGACTATAGTGTGAGATAAGCGTGGGGGAAATTTAGGATATTTTTAGTTCCCCTTGGATTTTGAGTGGGCATTTAGTTTGGATACCGTTTATTATGGTGTTGGTATCGAGCTAATGTCATTTATATTATTTCTTTGAGGAGTTATAAGGAGACGGAGTTTCTACACTTCGATTTTATTTGTTGAGTTTTGATTGGTGGTTTAGAGGAGACTAGGAATCATTTTCTTCCATGCTACGCTATATAGATCGGTGTTTAGAAGGGAGTTGAGATTTTACTCAGGGGCGAGTAAAGATCTAAGCGTGGGTGAATTTGATGTGACTGATTTTATACATTTATTTCCTAAATTTCTATGAGCTTAAAATATAACTTTTATGTATTTTAGATGAGTTTTGATGTATTTTGGGACAATCATATAATGTTAGGATTTAATAGTAATCCGTTGGTATTTTAGTGATTTTATTTTTTTATCCGGATTAATATATTTTTGAGGTGTAAATTTATGCCCTGGCCCAAAGTTCTGCATGTTTGCCGCACTCGTGCGCACGAGTCGTGCATGGAGCGGCGGATTGGGAACGAATCGGGCGGATATGAACTTCTCGTGAAGAAGCGCACGTTCCAGATGCATTTTCGGTGATACTTGGCGCGTGTAGAGCAGTGCAGGTGCGTGGAGGCTAGCAGGTGCGCGTGGATGGCGCGTACGCGCGCGTGACGACATGATTTCAGCCTATTTTCCTATATTTTTGTTATTTTCTTTATTTCTTTTATTTCCTTTTTATTCCTTATTAGTTTAGGACTTTCCTAGGTATGTAAAATTAGGTTTCTTTTATTATTTTAATTGTAGACTTCAACATTAATTTTAGATCTAGGTTTTTATTCTTTGTTCATGGAGTTTTTAAAGCTTTGGATGAGGAACTAAAATCCAAGCTTTGGGTTTGAATCTTGAATCTCTTATAATTTAATTTGAGTAGTTTTTATTTTCATGATTTTATCCATATTCATAAGTTTACTTGTGATTATTTTAGATCCGTTTCTAGGGTTTGTAGACTAGATCAATTTATTTATCTCTGTTATTGGATCTCTGCTAGAATTTTTTGTGACTGTGCCATTGTAGAGATTCATAAGTAGCATCTTCATAGTTTATGTATGTGCCATGGTAAATTGTTAAGTGAGTAAAATTAGACGATTATCTATATGAAATAATTATAGAATGCGTTCTTGATCTTAGTTTCTTAAATCAATCAATCGATTAATATTGAGATCTAGACTGTACCAGTTAGATTAATTTATTAATTAGGGTTTCTAGTGAGTGTGCCACTGCTATTAACTACTCTGAAATAAGAAACAGAGATTGAAATAAATCTCGTGATCAAGTGAATAGGGTAAAAAGTGAAAAGATGTATCGATGATAATTGAATAATTAGGTGGGGGCGGAATCAAATCTAAAGTGCTTTTTAATTATTGTGTTTGCTTTAAATTAGTTTTAATTCTTGTTTTAGGATTTAATAATTATAATTTCCCCCAAATCTTGTCAAGTGACAATTACGTAAACAAATAACCGTTCTCCGTGGATTGATTTTGGACTTATCCTAGCTACATATTTTTAGAACCTAGTCCAGGTTTAATTTGTAGGTGTGCGATTTTGCCTATCAAGACCCTAAATGATATACCACCTTTCCAATCGAACCTTGAATATATATATATATATTTTTCGCTATATCAAACTTTGAAGTGAAAAATGTTTGCTAGTTTAGGTCTTTTTTACGGATTTTTTTAGAAAAGTTAGTTAAGTAGCATGTGTCATGCAAATGATTGACAAAATGGGTAGATTTGTAATTAGTATTAGCTATTAAGGGTTTTAGTAAAATTCTTCAAACTTACTTAATTAAAACAATATATTAAAGGGTCAAATGTAAATATGTATATCCCTTCATCTTCAACCTTTTGCACAACCACCCACCGTCGCCACCACCTCCACCTCCTACTCCTTCATGCCGCCGTCGGTTTCCTTCGTGCCACCACCATGAACAAAATTATACCAGTACAAAGATTATGGCACCCAACATAAACAAGCAAGGGTAGAACTATCCATAAGCTTCCTAGGTTTGCCATCAAGCTTAACACTATCCCAAACAAGCTCAACTTCAAACCCTACAACCACAACTTCTTTAACCAACTCGGCCAGCTCATTAATTGTAACCTCCTTCCTACTGCCCACATTCACATGTTCTAATCCACTGTAATTCTCCATCAAACATATCACTGCATCAGCCAAATCACCTACATGGAGAAATTCCTGCAATGGTGAACCACTACCCTAAACAATAACTTCCTTAGCATTGGAAACTTTGGCCTCGTGGAACCGCCGCATTAGAGCAGGCAATACATGTAAATTTTCTGGGTGGAAATTTTCATTGGGACCGTATAAATTAGTCGGCATTGCAGAAATTGCATCCTAGTTGTACTGAATTCGATATACTTGGCACATTTGGATTCCATACTTGGGGTAAATAACGGTAAGAGTAGTCTATGACGTTTTCCTGGATTTGGAGGATTACGGAGATGAAGTCGGCAGGATAAGTGATGTTGGCGTGGATGCCGCCAACTTTGGCAGCGGCGAGAATGATGTATTGGAGCTTTTCTAGAAGGTTTTAACGGCGGATTGATTGGTAAGATCTAGTTCAGCGTGAGTACAGAGGAGGAGGTTAGTGAAGCCTAGGGTTTGGAGCTTTCGGATTATGGCGGATCCGACTAGTCCACGGTGGCCGGCAACGAATATCTTCACTTGGAATGCGTCTGGTGAAAAGGAGATTAGAATGCATCAGATCTAATTTAACACATGGTTATATTCTTACACAAGCCATTTTGATTCATTACTATATTATTAACGATACCAAACCAATTTGGATTATTAACATGGCACCTCAATATCAAACCTTTTAATTCTTAAAAATTTCAGTAAAACCCTTAATAGTCAGTATTAATTACAAATTCATCTATTTTGTCAATCACGAGAAGGGCATATGCTATTTAACTGACTTTTCTAACAAAATACATCAAAAAGACCTTAACTGGACAACATTTTTTACTTCAAGGTCTGATCTGGCGAAAAAAAAAATACTTCAGGGTTCGATTGGAAGGGTAGTATATCATTTTAGGTTCTCAATTGTCATTAACCCTTTTGAAAATCAGTAGTAACGAGTTTCTTTGATCTTTTCCTTCCGTTAAACTATTGGATAAAACGGGGCAGAAGATAAATTTCACTTAGGCGTGATCACGCCTAAGTCTAAAGAGTCTTCTTTTGAAAATATAGAGCAAGAGGGTAAATATGGAGAAGAACTTTTATTATATGAAATCTAATTTTTGACACACTTTGAGACTAGGATGAAAGGCCTATTTATAGACTTACAAAACTTAGAAAAACAATGAACATAAACTAGAATATTAAAAGGCAATACTTATTTAAACTAATGAATCTTGACTTTTGGTATTGTGAACCATGCACCAAAACACTTTCTAGAATAATCTACGATAATCAAGATTAATCTTCAACATCCTCCCTTAATCTTGATTTTCTAATGATGTCATTCCCATGTGTCACAGGATTCTTTGCCAAATCAATCGCAGAAATATTGTCCGCAACTTGATCTTCGGACTTGCAATACACCAACGAAATCTCATTCTTTACAACTTGATCACGAATAAAATGAAAATGAGTATCAATGTGTTTGCTACTCCCATGTGTCACAGGATTCTTTGCCAAATCAATCGCAGAAATATTGTCCACAAAAATCTTTGTTGGACCTTCAATTCGAACATGAATCTGTTTCAACAAATTCCTTAACCACTTCGCTTGACATGAACTTGTAGCCGCTGCTACATACTCCGCTTCACATGTTGACAATGCCACAACTGACTGCTTCTTTGATGACCAAGAAAACGCAGTTGCACCAAAATTGAACGCATAACCCGAAGTGCTCTTGCGATCATCGGGATCTCCACACAAATCACTATCTGAGTATCCAACTATTTCACTATTGCTGGATGAAGAATAAAACATACCATGATCAAATGTTCCCTTAAGATAACGCAAAATCCTCTTTGCAGCTTGGAGATGAGACTGACGAGGGGACTCTATAAACTTGCTTATCAAACCAACTCCATAAACAATGTCCGGCCTCGTACATGTGAGATATCTCAAGCTTCCAAAAATTTGCTTGAAATATGTTGCATCATCACCTTTCTTAGACAATTTTGTGCTAACTTCCACGAGTATCCTCACAGGATTGCAATCAAACATTCAAAAAAAATCAAAATCTCAGTAGCATATCTCTTTTGACAAACAAAAATTCCATCTTTCCTTTGATCAACTTCAATGCCAAGAAAATATAACATCAATCCAAGATCGGTCATCTCGAACTAACACATCATCGACTTCTTAAATTCTTTAATCATTCTACTATTGTTGCCCGTAAACACCAGGTTATCAACATAAAGGCAAAGCAATAGCATATCACCAACACTGTTTGTCTTCACATATAAGCCATGCTCGGAAGGACACTTCTCGTAACCATTCACAATGAAAAAAGAATCAATACGCTTGTTTCAAACTCTCTGTGCTTGCTTCAATCCATACAGCACCTTATGCAACTTGTACACCTTATCTTCATTCCCTTTCTTCACAAAACCAGACGGTTGCTTCACAAAAACTTCTCTTCAAGCGGTCCATTTAAGAAAGCCGACTTGACATCTATTTGATGAATGCTCCATTGCTTTTGTGCCACCAAAGAAATAATCAATCTCACAGTCTCAATTCTCTCAACTGAAGAAAATACCTCTTGATAATCATAACCGGTCCTTTGCTCGTATCCCTTTGCAACAAGCCTTGTTGTCTATCTTTCAATCTCGCCATTTGCCTTGATCTTTGTCTTGAAAACCTATTTTGCATCAATTGCTTTCTTCTCTTTTGGAATATCAAGGAGCTGCCACATTTTGTTCTTCTTAATGGCTCTTAATTCCTCTTTCATTGCTTGTATTCACCTTAGATCTTGGACAGCCTCCTCAAACGTGACTGGCTCACTATGTGCAAACATGGAAAAATGTACCGAATCTCCATTATCATTAACTTCACTATCACGAGTTACCTCAAAACCTTCCAATCAGGTAGATGGGTTTCTATTCCTTCTCGGTCTTTCATTTGCCAATGCGGGTCGAGGTTTCGGTACTTGTGTAGTAGGAGAAATTGGTTACACCACCTCTTCGTCTATGACCACAGTTGGGACTTGTTGAGTCACTTCATCTTCAAGAATGAAAATGGAAGTGTGTCGAGAATCATTCGGAACATCAACATCCCAATTCCAAGCTTCTTCCTCGGCAAATAACACATCTCCACTCACTATCACCTTCTTTGTAACTGGGTTGAACAACTTGTATCCTCCAGCCTTGTAGCCCGCAAATATGGTCTTTTTTCCTCTATCATCAAGCTTTCTTCTTCTCTCGGATGGAACATGGGCATATGCAATACTACCAAATACCTTGAGATGCTTCACACTTGGCTTGAAACCGCTACACGCTTCTCCGGGAGTAACATCTTTAACACTTCTTGTTGGACACCTATTCAACAAATAAACTGTACGTGAGACAGCTTCTGCCCAAAATGAATTTGGCATCCCCTTGCCTTTCAACATGCTTCTTGTCATATCCAAGATTGTCCAGTTCTTATGCTCGCCAATTCCATTATGTTGTGGTGTGTAGGGAAATGTCACTTCATGCACTATTCCCTGTTCTTTGCAACACTCAACAAATTTATTAGAAGTATACTCACCACCACCATCAGTCTGCAAATATTAAAGAAAACAACCACTTTGCTTTTCAACAAAATCCTTGAACTCTCTAAAAAAATAAGAAAAAACTTTAGACTTTCTTTGAAGAAAATAAACTCATATTTTTCTTGTGAAATCATCAATAAAGGTAAGAAAATACCGATTATTACCATTCGACAACACATTGAGTGGGCCGCAAACATCTGAATGAATGAGCTCAAGTGGCCTCCTTGTTCTCCAAGTTCTTTCAACCACAAATGGAGCTCTATGTTGCTTTCCCACAATACATCCCTCACATAATTGTTCAGGGTGATTAATGGTAGGCAAACCTCAAACCATCTCCTTTTGAGCCAACAATTTCAAGCTACGAAAATTCAAGTGACCAAAACGCAAATGCCACAACTAAGATTAATCTTTCAAAATTGCATTGAAGCAATGATAGGAACCACACTCAATATCAACTTGAAACATTCTATTCTTTGAAAGAGGAGACTTTAGAATGATTGTACCTTGCCTATCAAAATGGTGAGTTGGTAGTCATATAGCCGCATATCATACCCTTTCTCCAAAAGTTGCCCCAAGCTCAACAAATTACTCTTCATATCCGGAACATATAATACATCTGAGATATACTTGTGATCTCCATTATTGAATTTTATGAGAACTCTTCCTTTTCCCATCACCGGTATTGTGCTATCATCGGCAAAGTTGACTTTGACCTCACTGTCTCATCAAGATCAACAAATAACTCCTTCTTTCCACACATATTATTTGTACAACCCATGTCAAGGAACCAAATGCAGTAATCGGGATCTTCACCCGCCGCCGTTACCAATAAAAGAACTTGACCATCATCATTTCTACCTTCTCTTGTAAATCGAGCTTCTTCTCCATATTCAAAATTATCTCTATATCTACACTCATTTTCATAATGACCATATTCATGACATTCATAACACTTAACATTTGACTTATCATACCTTTCTCGACCACGTCCTCCGTAATCATTTGTTCCTCCACATTCATGTCTTTGTTCTCTTTCTCCTCCTCGGTTATTGTTGTTATAATCACCTCGACCTTGAACGTAGTATAACCATATCCTCGACCTCGGTCTTGTCCACGTCCTCGTGTTCAGTCTTGTCACGAGAACCACCACTGTTATGATAACCTTGAGAAATTCTATCTTGTACACCATTGTTGTTTATTTGGAGAGCGGACATGAGAAAGTTTTAATGCTTGCTCGGTCGACTTCTCAATTAACTTCTCCATCATTATCTGCTTGTTCCCTTGCAAAGATCCTGACAACTCATCAATTGTCATCACCAAAAGATCTTTAGACTCCTCGATCGTTGTCACGACATGCTCAAATCGAGGTGTAATTGCTCTTAAAATTTTCTCCATAATCGCGAAATCTTCAACTTTTTCTCCATATGACTTAATTTCGATTGTTAAGGCAAGTATTCTACTAACATAATATGAAATACTTTCCGAAGAATCCATTGCAAGAAGTTCATACCTTCACCTCAATGTTTGGAGTTTTACCTTTTTCACCTTGTCAACTCCCTTGAACGAATTCTCCAAAATATCACACGCTTCTTTTGACGTAGTTGCTCCCACAATTTTGCCAAACACCACATCATTTACTCCTTGATAGATGTAATACAACGCCTTTTGTAAGCACGTTATGTTAGTGTTGGTGCCCTAGGCACGTTTGTAAAACGTTGTATGTTATCATTTTATTCATATTAATAAAGAGATATTTTGATTATTATTGTTCATGTTTACTTATAATAATCTCCATCCCTAGTACTTATTTGGTACTAGTATAAAGGCTATATGATCATGGGATGATCATGTTAGATTTATGGGTACTTGTTTGGAACAAGATACTGGACATGACCCGCTCTATGAGATTTATTTCATAGTCTATGTCGTATATATATATATATATCTCATATTAGTTATGTCATTTGAATCGTTAGACATGAAGTTATTATAGTCTTCCACTTGATGAATATTATGTTTGACATATGCAAACGCTACCTTTAACCGGGTAGTTATAAAGGGTATGATTGGCATAATCGGATTCATGTAGGGAATAATAATAAGCTAAGATGGATTTGTCCCTCTTCGGAGAGATATCAAGCTTGGGGCCCTCGTAGGAATGATGTTGATGAAATGTTCGGCCGTACTCAAATGAATTGATTGGATCAATGTCATTTAGATTATCAACATATTCGGAATCGAGAAAGCATTGAACAATACAAGTTGACTTGTTGACCATGACTTGTGTTCAATGACATCGTGGACAAAGGGATTGTGACATGTTCTAAAAGGAATGTGAACTTGTATCTAGTTGAACTATTTGGGTAGGTATGACGGTTTGTTAGAACCTAATCATATCTTATGGGTTCATGTTTGGACCCATTGCCAACATAGTGTAATCCTAGAGGGTCACACACAAATAGAACGAATCCTAAAGGACTGAATTGGAATTATGGAAAAATGAGTTTTTCTGGACTGGCACGACCGTGCTTGTTATACCGCACGACCGTATTAGGCACGGTCATGCCGATTATAAAGCACGACCGTGACAACAATCGGCAGAAGGAAGGAAGGCTCGACCCTACTAGCACGACCGTGCCAATTAAAGGGCACGACCCTGCCAGAGCTGCTGTGACAGAAAAACATTGCCTTAATTGGGTGACGAGATTTAGGTATCCTAGGTCCTTAAGGGTTAAGGACTAGGACCTATATAAACATCTTTTCACCAGCCATTAAGAATATGATTCCTAGCCTCTTAGAGAGACAATATTCTTGATCGAAGGTTTAGAATCCAAGATCAAGAAATTCATAATTCCATATAGTTCTTATAATTGTGAAAGTGTGTTTCATAATTTGGTCTAGCAACCAAGATCAATTGTTCTTGATATTCGTTCATGGTGTGGATACCGCTAGAGGGTGAAACTCATCATCTTCAAAGTTCGTGTTCAAGCTTTGTGTTCGTGATCAAGTTTTTCAAGCCTCTACCGAATTAAAGGTTGCAAATTCAAAGTCATCAAGAGTTAGTGATCACGCACAAAATGTGATCAAAGGCCGGAACGACGGTTTGGATACCCAGAATGCTAGTTAAGACCTGCAAAATGAACACCGTGAGCTTAGCCGGGGTTGCACCGGCGAAGACCCTCCGGCGTGAGAGTAAATTAGTCTGCTCAAGAATGAAATGTTGAGAGTAAAAATGAATGAGAGAATCAACCTGCCAAATAGATGATGGACTCTCTTCTTATAGGAGGCTGACCTTCTCTCCAAGTTATGGATAGGATGAGGTCAGCTTTGTCCTTGCCTGAAGTCACTCAAGTCATCCTTATCCATAGTAGGGTTTCGAGTTGGGGACTGAAGCCCAACTAGCCTTAATGGGCCGGGACCAAGCAGAAGGGAGCGGTCACTGGGCTCTTCTAGAAACCTCGACTGGTTGGTCGTCACGATCTGGACCAACGACCTAATTGACTGGGTAACTTCCTTGTCCGTAGGTCGGTGCTACTAGATCGGCGCATCACACGAGCTGGAACGGTTTGACAGGCGAGCTGGTCTTTGAATACTTCTAACAGATTCTACTTGAGCTCCATCCCAGATCGGTGGACGAGTTGGGCTCAAGCGTTAGGCCCATCCGTGGGCCAGCCCTGACTATGCCCGGTCAACCTCATAGACGGCCTGTAAGGGTAATTCCTTTCAATGGCCCCCTGCTTCTTGCTCGAACGAGTTGAGAGCTGGAAGCATCTCCCAATTTGCTACGGACGTTCCTCGCCCATTAATTCCTTCAAGTCATTCATGGGAAGCTAAACATATTAATATATTTCCACCGGCTCGCTGTTTTTTGTTGAGGCGAGGTAAGTTCTTGAGCGCGCGTTTTAAGCGATCTGATAGAGTACGTTTCCATAGTGGGTGATCTGTAGCCGCGAGGACACGTGTTGCCTTATGAATGGATGATCAGACTGGCGGTTGCAGGATTTTAGGTGTGACAAGGATGATGGGACGTTTGGGGTTTCTTCTGAGGGACGGCGCCGTTTGGGCAATCGAGGCACGGAAAGTGGGGTTGGCGTGCGTTTTGGAAAGGACGTTTGAGTGATTACTCTAATGGGTCGTCAGTTGGTTCGGGTCGGTTCATGGGTTTGACCTATTTTTGAGGACTATAAAACCCTTGCCTCCCCCCTCCGTCCGTCACTATGCGCCCCTTTAGAGAAGAGAGACGACCGTTTGAAGCTTCGCCGGCGACAAATATTTTCAGCATCTTTCACTATTCATCACCGTTCAATCCTTCGCTAAACAGGTAAATTGCTTTGGGCCTTTAATTTCGCCGTTTATTTTTGGATTTTTTTGTTGTTTTTCTTCTTTTTCTGGATTGCGTCGCCGGAAAATTTGAATTTTCCGGTGCCGGCGAAGCGTTCCCGGCAAGTAACAGGCTATTTCTTCAGAGATGCCGCCGGAGTTTTGCTATCATGAGCAGACCAAGTTGGTGTATGTTAGTGCGCCAAGTGGTTGGAAAAGGTTGAGCTTAGGGGCCGTTCGGAAGTTTCTGGGGTCTCACCAAATTACAGACGATCTGAAACTGCCCGCTTTTAATGGCGAGGAATTTCTAGGTCGTGATCATCCTAGCATGGTGCATCTCACGAGTTTTAATATCCTCCTTAGGCACTTAGCTATGTATTATACGTTTGGGGGAAATTCTCTTCCCCGTTTGTTTTAGCGCGCGCCGGTTCAGGAGGGGGGTCTGGGCCCCAAACGAGCTTCAGCTCGGCTTTTAATACGGGGTCTGGCCCCATGTTACTCTTGCAGGTATGTCTCAGAAGGACTCGTCGACAAAGGTTGGGTCCGTTTCCCCGCACCAACTTATGCTCGTTGATGATCCCGATAATGAGTTTGAGCTTGCCTCGGACGAGGTGGTGTTCGACGTAGACCCCATTTCCTCGTATCGCCATGTGGAGGAAACGAGCACGAGGCCTTTTACCTTAGAGGGCGAAGAAGATACTGTCTCAAGGAGCGAGGATGTAGGATGTGATGTGGAGAGTCAAATGCATGTTGAGGTCGATGAGGAGGATGAGGCAGACAGTAGAATTATTGAGAATATGGGTTTTAACTATATAGAGAAGGAACTTGCTCGATCGGCAACACCTATGTCTTCTCGCCAATTGGGCGCTGAACCTTCACCCGGCGATTTACAGCGTGTTTCTCCCCACCAACGACCAACGGCGTATCAAATAAAACTTGTCAATAAAGTATACTCGGAGTACAGAATAAGCCGAGCTGACTACAAAATAACTTATGTTCCCAAAGGGAGCGTGCCCATTGATTCACTAATAAGAGATAAAGAGCGAGTGGCCTTCTATGTCGGTCAGTTCGAGCAGGGCCTTAGGTTGCCTATGGACCCTTTCCTTAATCAGTTTTTGACGGGGACCGCGTCGGTACCCATACAGCTCGTGGCTAATGCCATCAGGTCGATAAATAGTTTTTTGGTGGTTTGTCGCCATCTTGGTTTCGAACCATGTATGAGTGTGTTCAGGAAGTTCTTTAGGATATCCCGAGTGAAGAGCAAGGGAGCTGATCCCCCCTATAAAACGGTCTGTTTGGGTGCTGTTCCTAGCGCTCCTCGTTTGCTGCATGCCTTTCCAGGGAAGCTCAATTCCTTTGCTAACCATATCATATTGGTGGAGAGCAGGAATGGATGGGAGTTTGACTGTTCTCAGGGAAAACTTGGTCGGGGTTCGGAAGTATGGGAGCCTGACTGGAGGGATGACTTAGAGAGGGCATTAACTCAACTGGTTGGTCCCTACGAGGGAGATGATTGGGCGGTGAACTGGGAAGAGCTTGAGACACGTGCGTGTTATTTTGCGCGAGCTGGGTTGGCTGGATGTTATGATGAGGGAATCGATCCCCTTGTTTCCATAGCTCGAGATCGTCGTTATCCTGGATGGGTGATGCATGAAGGTTGTGTGTTCGAGGTGGACTGTCCTTTGTGTTTGAGCTCGTCTGCACCGTGTTGGAAGTTCGAGCATTTTGGGGGTGAAAATTTAAACTTATACTTCTTAGTCCTGTCTCGTCGGAGTCTAATTGTTTTCTTATTTCTCGTGTAGATATGAGTGGTCATAGAGAGCAACTCGTGGCTGATGCACAGAAGAAAAAGACCAAGATGTCCTTCCGTCTGCTCGGCAATCTGAACAAGAGTACCAACTCAACGCTGTCTAAAGAGCGTTCTAAAACTCGTCAGGCTGAGCTGACGAAGAAGGCGCCAGCCAATGTTCCCCTGGCTAGTCATGACGGGTTGAAGACGAGGGAGTCAGGAGGGTTGGTGAAGACGGCAGGAGGTTCCTCTGCAGCTCTATCTCGTCCCGATGTCGCCAGAAAGCTCACAGATCGCCCGGAGACGGCGGCGTCCAAGAAAAGGGACCGCTCTCAAGATCCTGACGACCACATCCCTTTGGCAAAAAAGTCAATCGCTAGAGGTTTGGTCATTAGGGAGGAGATATCCAAGGCGTGTACCGAGGAGGATATTGAGAGCATGGCCAACCAATTGGGAAGTGTGACCCCGTTGAGGGGCCTAAATCTGAACGCACATACGGGTATCAAGGTGGGGCTTAGTCGTGCGGTTCTTTGTCGTGCCGTGGACCTCGATCATCTGGATAGACTGAAAGAAGAGCTAGCTTCTCCTTCTGTCCTGCGCGACCGCATGGGCCTGGTTATTTCTGAGGTATCATCGTGGGTTTACGCTTTCGTTTCTGATTGGCTTTTTATTTATTCCTAACTGTTGTTCTCCTTTGTAGCTCTCTACGTTGGCTGCGGGTTTATCTCAGACCGGCGAAGAATTGGAGGACCGAGCAAACAGTAAGGCGTCGACTTGGTTGAGAGAGAGAAGGAATTGGCTGCCCTTCATAAGGAGTTGGAGGAAGAGAGAAGAAAAGCAACCGTTGCTGAGAAGTTAGCGGAGGAGAGCCAGGCTGAGGCGAGAAGGGTTGAGGCAGCCTTAAAGGCCGAGCAGGATAAGGTTGATAAGGTGCAGGCAGAGTTAGGCCTTTCCATAGGTCGGACCAGGGAGGCTCAGGCTCGTTCCAACGAATTGGAACAAGAATTGGCTCACCTCAAAGAGACGCTTGCCTCATTCACCTCGCCTAATAAAGAGGCTATTATTGATGAATACGAAAAATCTGAGAGGTATGAGGAGGCGTTGATGTCCAAAGCTTTCCCCTATTGGAAGACTGGTCATAGGCACGGGCTGAGAGATGCCTATGGTCGGGGTTTGCTTCCTCAAGACCCGGAGGTGCTAGCCGATTTGGTGGAGTCATCAAATGTTCAATTCAACGAGTTTGCTCGGCGCGCACACGCTATGATCCCTTTCAATTCAGAGGAGCTGGAGCAACTAGCTGGGGAGGATGAGACAGATAAGAAAGATCCCTGGGTCGCTCCCGAGCTACTTCCTGAGAATGTTGACACGGTGCTGGCTAGGAGGGAAGCTGAGCGAGCTCGTGAAGAGAGTGAAGCTATGATTGATGAATTGATTGGGGGTGATGACGAGTAAGCTGACATTTAGTATTTATTTCCTTGTACTTTCTTTTTCTTTTGCAATTAGCTTTAGTCATGTAAGCCACGGGGTCGGCTGTTGATCCCCCTAGTAAACGAACTCTTTCTTATGTTGTTTGGTAAGGTCGGGATTCACCAGATTTGTTTGACAGCTTGAGCTCGTTTGGTACGAGCGATGTGATGCCTGCTCGGAGAAGGACTTACCCAATGCTTGCTAAGAGCAAGTCTTGAGCTCATTTGGTACGAGCGATGTGATGCCTGCTCGGAGCAGGACTTACCCAATGCTTGCTAAGAGCAAGTCTTGAGCTCGTTTGGTACGAGCGATGTGATGCCTGCTCGGAGCAGGACTTACCCAATGCTTGCTAAGAGCAAGTCTTGAGCTCGTTTGGTACGAGCGATGTGATGCCTGCTCGGAGCATGACTTACCCAATGCTTGCTAAGAGCAAGGCTTGAGCTCGTTTGGTACGAGCGATGTGATGCCTGCTCGGAGCATGACTTACCCAATGCTTACTAAGAGCAAGGCTTGAGCTCGTTTGGTACGAGCGATGTGATGCCTGCTCGGAGCAGGACTTACCCAATGCTTGCTAAGAGCAAGGCTTGAGCTCGTTTGGTACGAGCGATGTGATGCTTGCTCGGAGCAGGACTAAATGTACACACTGGTTCAATAAGGGGTAATTCCATTAAAAGTGCTAATAAAGGAATATCTTCCTGGTTACAGAACGGCAAACATGAAAGTGCTCGAAAAGAGCTACCCTTTCCAAATGATCTAAACAGAACTGATAGCTAGTGATAGTATTTTCTCAAGTTGGTAGAGTGCCACGGGTTCTTGAGCTCACGGCCTTCTGGAGTTGCTAGCATGTGTGTCCCTTCTCGCACTATTCTTGTCACAACGAACGGTCCTTCCCAGTTGGGAGAAAGCTTGTTCTGATGAGCTTTCCTGCTCGTTGCTTCAATCTTTCTTAGGACCCAGTCACCTACCTGGAAGGTCCTCTTCCTAACTTTCTGGTCGTGATACCTTTTGGTCTTCTGCTTATAATTCAATGACCTGAGATGGGCGTCCAGCCTTCTTTCATCGAGCAGGTCTAAATCTGTTCTCCTTTTCATTTCATTTAATTCCTCATTGAAGAAAGACACCCGGGCCGTGGGGAGTGCGAGCTCGGCCGGTGCCATGGCTTCAGAGCCGTAAGTCAGAGCGAAGGGAGTCTCTCCGGTAGGTCCTCTGGTCGTGGTCCGAATTGCCTAGAGAGCGAGGGGGAGCTCATCCACCCACTTCCCAGCTCGTCCTGTTAAATTCCTGTGAAGAGCATGCATCACCAACTTGTTTGCGGCTTCAGCTTGACCATTTCCCTGGGGGTATGATACTGATGATTTCGTATGTTTTACCCCGTGGCGAGCACATTCTGTAGTGAAGCGATCTGAGAACTGCAACCCTCTGTCCGAGACTATGTGCTTGGGCACTCCGAAGCGGCACCATATATGATCATGCACAAAGTTCAGCACATTTTCTTCGGTGATTTCTGCCAGCGCCTTAGCCTCTATCCACTTTGTAAAATAATCAACTGTCACCACGGCGTATTTCAATTTTCCTCGTGCCAAAGGGAAAGGCCCAATAATATCTATTCCCCACATGTGGAAGGGCCAACAACCAACTACCGGAGTCTGCTCTGTTGCTGGGAGACGGGATATCTGCATACCTCTGGCACTTATCACATTTTTGGACATATTCAACGGCCTCCCTTCTCATTGTAGGCCAGTAGTAGCCTAATGTTATGATCTTCTCTGCCAGGGTTCTAGCACCCGAGTGGCCCCCACAGATTCCCTCGTGCACTTCCTCCATCAAGCTAAGAGTTTGATCGGGGGGTACACACCTTAGCAGTGGCTTGACAAACGACCTCCTATACAACACACCATCAACTATGGTGAACCTGGGTGCTTTTCTTTTTACCATCTTCGCCTTTTCTCCATCCTGAGGGAGTTCTTCCTTCTCGATGAAATTTTTGAGGTCGTCCACCCAGTTGGGAGGAGTTTCGCTCGCTTCACCGATCTCCATTATTTGCACTCTCTCAATGGCCGGTTTCTCCACGAATTCAATCCATTTGGGACGATCTACTTCCTCGGTTTCCATCGTTGCTAACTTTGAGAGCAGGTCCGCCCGCGCATTGTCTTTCCTGGCGACTTGGACGATCTGCCAGAACTCAAAAGTTTTCACCAACTCTTGAACCAAATCTTTGTACTTCGAGAGGACAGGATTGATGGCCTCATACTCCCCTTCAACTGGTTTACAACGAGCTGAGAATCGGTGTGAGCCTGAAGCTTGGTGGCTCCTATATGCTTTGCTAGGTCGATTCCAGCTATCAGCGCTTGTATTCAGCCTGATTGTTTGAGGTCGGGAACTTAAACCTTAGTATTTTCTCGATGATCTCGCCGTTGCCGGGCTCGATCAGGACTACGCCAGCACCGCAATTCTTACCGCCGACCCGTCAACAAAAAGTTGCCAACGATTGGATGGTATATCTGTGCCTCTTGGTTGATCGGGCTCTACTTCCGGGAATGGTTGGCTACCATCGAAGCTAAATGTAGTTTCTACTACGAAGTCAGCGAGGGGTTGGTCTTGCAGAGTTTTCCTCGGTTGGTAGGAGATATCGAACTCCGTCAATTCAATCGACCAGTTGAGCAACCGACCTGAGCTATCGGGCTTGTGCAGTATCTTTCTCAATGGGGCGTTAGTGTAAACGACAATTGAGTGGGCGGAGAAATATGCTCTCAGCTTCCGAGCTGCGACCACAACGGCGTACGCCAACTTTTCCGCGTTGAAGTAGCGGGATTCCACATCATTCAATGCTTTGCTAACGTAGAACACAGGCTTCATCCCCTTGTCCTCCCTCGTCAGGACAGCCGCAACAGCTCGGTCCGATGCGGCCAGATATACGTACAATGTTTCTCCCAGAACGGGGCTGCTAAGTATTGGTGGTTTGCTCAAGTATTCTTTTAGCTCTCGGAAAGCTTCCGAGCACTCCTTTGTCCATTCAAACTCTTTGCCGCCCTTGAGAGTTTTAAAGAATGGAAGAGATCGTTCAGCCGACTTGGCAATGAACCGACCCAATGCTGCCACTCGACCGTTCAACCTCTGAACTTCCTTGATTGACGTCGGTTCCCTCATGCT
This sequence comes from Campanula takesimana, assembly GCA_026119855.1. Taxonomy (NCBI): domain Eukaryota; kingdom Viridiplantae; phylum Streptophyta; class Magnoliopsida; order Asterales; family Campanulaceae; genus Campanula; species Campanula takesimana. Next base: position 51,535 of record JAOWBW010000136.1, on the reverse strand, counting down.
TAGGAGAGCGGAGATTTTTTCGGGTTTGCTTCAATTCCCTCTGGGAGACCATAAAACCCAGGAACTTTCCCGCGATGACCCCGAACACACACTTGCTCGGGTTTAATTTCATCTCGTTAGCTCGGAGTGTCGCGAACGTTTCAAGAGGTCGGGGCAGTGATCACCCTCCTTTGTTTTGATTACCATGTCGTCCACATATGCCTCCATGTTTCTGCCGAGCTGATCTTTGAATACCTTGCTCACCATACGCTGGTATGTGGCCCCCGCGTTCTTCAGGCCAAAAGGCATCTTCTGGTAGTAGTAGGTTCCTTCGCTTGTCTGGAAGGCTGTTTTCTCAATATCCTGCTTGGCCATTTTTATCTGGTGCTAGCCCGAGTAGGCGTCCAGGAATCTTAGACCTTGTGACCGGCTATTGAATCGACGAGCTTATCTATCCTTGGTAAGGGAAAACAATCCTTGGGTCAGGCTTTGTTGAGGTCGGTAAAATCGACGCACATTCTCCATTTGCCATTAGCCTTCTTCACCATGACCACATTGGCCAGCCACGACGGGTAGTAGGCCTCCTTGATTATCCCAGCTCGTAACAACTTGTTTACCTCTTCCCTGATGGCTTGCTGCTTATCTGACGAAAACGGTTTTTGTTTAACTGGTTGGATTCCAGGATCCACATTCAGCTCGTGCATGGCTATTTCTTCCCTAATTCCCCTCATATCTTCTACTTGCCATGCAAAGATGTCGGTACTAGCGCATAGAAGATTAAGCAGGTTGGTCCGTTCCCCCGGGGTCAGTTGTCTTCCTATCTTAACTTTATGCTCGGGAAAGGAAGGATTGATAACGACTTCTTCTAGCTCGTCGATGGGTTTCAGTTCGGGGCTTTCCCTAAATTGCAAGGTGTCCACGATAATGTCCGTTATTTTTTCCACCTCCTCTCCTTCGATGCCTGGGGCTTCCTCTTTGATTCTGCCACTTACTTCCCTCTTGAGGCTGATGATTTCTCCAGTAATTTCCTCGTCGGACTTCACCTCATTGATAACCCCGATATTCATCACTTCTCGGGTTCTGATCGTTTTCGAGATGGTAACTTTCTCCTCGGGGGTATCGAGCTCATATTTCCTTTTTGCCTTTCTTGTTTCTACGACATACTCCAAAAATTCCCTGGCCCGTCCACAGAGACACCCTATTCCAGCTGGTGTGGGGAATTTGACTCGTTGATGGGGTAGAGAGACGACCATACCCAATATCACTTGGCTAGGAACTCCCAAGATGGCGTGGTAATCGCTGCAGACGTCGATGACCATAATGTCACGAGCTCTTGAACTTTGAATGGGACGGTACCGAGTTCGACCAGCAATTCTACCGTACCCTTCACCTCCACTTTGTGGTTGGTAAATCCCTCTAAGCGACCTGCGTATGGGACGAGCATACTATCAGATATCTCCATATCTCTAAAGCTTTTATAGAAGAGTACGTCTCGGGCTGCTCCTGTATCAACGAGGAGTCTGTCGACTATGCAATTATCAATTCGCCCCTCCAATACGATGGGTTGTTCACGGGCCGTTTGACTGGCTGCAAGCTCGTTGGGTGAGAAGGAGATGGTTTCCTCTTTATTGTTCCAGCTGGACAAAAGGCACTTTCTCAGACTGTAAATCTGGCTCTTCAAGGCCGTGATGGACAGGGCTTCGTCGCTGATTACCCCGATCTTTTTACGAGGAGCCCGCTCTTCGTGGTGCTCGTCGGCCTTCCCTCTGTTCTCTCTTTCCCTTTTAGCCTCCCTTTTAACGAATCGCTCGAGCTCGCCTAAATCGACTCGCTGCTGAATAGCTCTTTTCAGTGCTAAGCAACTTTACGTTTCGTGGCCGTAGTCCCTGTGAAAGGAACACAATCTTCCTGTGGCGCGCCTGGACTCCTCGTGCCCCTTCATAGGACGAGGTGGATCTAGCTCGACTACATTCATAATCTCTTTCCTCGTTCTGGTTAAAGGGGTAAAATTATCCACCTTATCCTCCTTAAACTCGCTTCCGCGGTTGTAGCGCTCTGTCCCACGACTTCGATTTTTTCCTCGCCGAGAGTGATAATCTTTCTCATCATAGTTCTTGCCCTCTGCCGTATCAGATTCAGCTCGTCCCTTGCCCTTTTCTTTGTTGGGTTCTTGCTTAAGGGCTAGCTCAGCTAGAGCAACTCGGTATGCGCGCTCGTACATATCGCCTTTGGTCTCCGGAGGCCTCACATCAAATTCAAATATGAGTTTCGGGTCACTCATGCCAGCTGTAAAGCAAACCATCACCATGTCGTCGGTGATGCCCTCGATCTGTTCAGCAAGGGTTCTGAACCTCTGATAGAAACTCATGCTCGTTTCATTCTCTTTTTGTTTCACATTGGCCAAGTTGGTTGGTCGTTTCTTGTGGTCACCCGATGTAGAGAAGTTTTCGACAAACTTTTTCCTCAGCTCGTCCCAGCTATCAATGCTACCCGGGGGTAGAGCTCGGAACCAAGCCAACGCGGGCCCATTTAAAGTGCTGACCATTGCCTTGCAAAGCACATCGTCGTCGTGAGACACTAGGGCCATGATGGCTTCAAAAGTGTGGATGTGATCACGGGCGTCCTCAGACCCCGTATACTTGCCTAATGATGGGAGTTTCAAAGTAGGCTGAGGAGGGCTCTCTAGAATCCACTGGGCAAACGGAGCCATGGTATTCGCCAACTTGGTCGTCGTTTTTCTTCGCTTTTTCCATCTCATGTACTCGCCTCTGTAAGTCCAAGATCACGGCATCTCGGGCGTTCGGATTCCCAGATCGTGCTGACTCTTGATCATCCTCACTCCCGTGCTGAGAACGACGCGCAGAGGGATTACGGCGCGGCGGCTGATTTAGATTGTCATTGCGAGGTGGGGGTGGAACTATTCCTTGACTAAGGATATTGCCCGCTCCGATGTCTCCAGTCCGATCCTCACGCCGGTGCTCCCGATGAGACGAGACTTCTTGCTCTAGATCTAGAACCCTGTCGGCATCCCTGATGGCATTCACGTTAGCCAGCGGGGCGTTGCCACAAGGCTGGAGAGGAACACGTGGCATAGAGGGAAAGGGTGGTAAATTCACCATGTTCTCTGGGCCTATGGCTTCCAAAAGCTCCGTACAGCTCTTGAATTTGCAACAGCAAACCCAAACGGTAATTCACCGTCGCCGCCTGCGCAGCCGTTCCCCGGCCAGGTTTGTAACACTTGGTCCGGCTTCGTCATGAGGAATGGTGGTGGTACGCTGAGCATAGATTAACGGAGGGTTTCTGGGCATGTTCAGCCGTTCACTGGTGGGGTGAGCCGTCGGCGGCGGCGCGCCGGCTCTCATTTCATTCACCTGGGATGGCGCATTTCCAGCTTGCGAGCCTAGGCGGGCGGCCTGAGCTCTAGTCAGCACTCCGGTAGGCGGCTGAAGAGAAGGTTGGAAATGTTGGGAATCTCCGGGAGGGATGAAGACTCCGGGAATGTGAAGGTACCCAGAATGGGTGTTCTCAGCATTTTCAGCCATTGGCTTGTCGAACCAGAAATAAAGAGCAGGGAGTCCTTGATATTGCTTAGGCCTTAACAAGCTATTTCACCGTTCCCGGCAATGGAACCAATTGATCACGCACAAAATGTGATCAAAGGCCGGAACGGCAGTTTGGATACCCAGAATGCTAGTTAAGACCTGCAAAATGAACACCGTGAGCTTAGCCGGGGTTGCACCGGCGAAGGCCCTCCGGCGTGAGAGTAAATTAGTCTGCTCAAGAATGAAATGTTGAGAGTAAAAATGAATGAGAGAATCAACCTGCCAAATAGATGATGGACTCTCTTCTTATAGGAGGCTGACCTTCTCTCCCAGTTATGGATAGGATGAGGTCAGCTTTGTCCTTGCCTGAAGTCACTCAAGTCATCCTTATCCATAGTAGGGTTTCGAGTTGGGGACTGAAGCCCAACTAGCCTTAGTGGGCCGGGCCCAAGCAGAAGGGAGCGGTCACTGGGCTCTTCTAGAAACCTCGACTGGTTGGTCGTCACGATCTGGACCAACGACCTAATTGACTGGGTAACTTCCTTGTCCGTAGGTCGGTGCTACTAGCTCGGCGCATCACACGAGCTGGAACGGTTTGACAGGCGAGCTGGTCTTTGAATACTTCTAACAGATTCTACTTGAGCTCCATCCCAGATCGGTGGACGAGTTGGGCTCAAGCGTTAGGCCCATCCGTGGGCCAGCCCTGACTATGCCCGGTCAACCTCATAGACGGCCTGTAAGGGTAATTCCTTTCAGTTAGTATTCTAGTATTCATTATGTATGTATTTGATATAATCATATGAACGGATCTATGGGCTTTGGATTTCATAAAATTTTAAATGCTTAATTCCGCTGCGCATGTTACTAGGAAACCCAACAGTGGTATCAGAGCCCCGTTCATGTTGATTATTTCAATACTAGATCATGTTGTGTGTATATAAATTATTTATGTGCCTAGCATTATATGAATATTGGGATTATAATATTTATGTGTTATATGCGTTTTATGTGGTTTATTGTTTTATAAACTTTAATTGCACTATTCAATCGCAATAAAAATTATGGTGGATTTAAAATTGTTGGGTTATCAATTTTTTATTGGATCAAAGTTTTGATAATCTAGAGATTCATGAATAAATTGTTTATTCAAGGTTTTGATGATTATGGTGATTGGATCACCAAGAACACTAAATCCTAATTGAATCGGGATAAACAATTTTGAGACAAAATTTAGAACTTTAAAATTTTTGAATTTTCAGAAGGGGTCCAACCGGACCCAATGAAGAGACCCGATTGGACCTAGGGTTTCGGTTAGGGTTCTTGCTTGGGTTCGGGGTGGATCTTAGGGTTTAATTTGTTAGTATTGGTGCCCTAGGCACGTTTGTAAAACGTTGTTTGTTATCATTTTATTCATATTAATAAAGAGATGTTTTGATTATTATTGTTGTTCATGTTTACTTATAATAATCTCTGTCCCTAGTATTTGTTTGGTACTAGTATAAATGCTAAATGATCATGGGATATTTATGTTAGATTTATGGGTACTTGTTTGGAACAAGGTACTGGACATGACCCGCTCTATGAGATTTATGTCATGGTCAATGTCATATATATATCTCATATTAGTTTTGTCATTTGAATCCTTAGACATGAAGTTATTATGGTCTTCCACTTTATGAACATTATGTTTGACATATTCAAATGCTACCTTTAACCGGGTAGTTATAAAGAGTATGATTGGCATAATCGGATTCATGTAGGGAAGAATAATAAGCTAAGATAGATTTGTCCCTCTTCGGAGAGATGTCAAGCTTGGGCCTCTCGTAGGAATGATGTTGATGAAAATGTTCGGTCGGACTCAAATGAATTGATTGGATCAATGTCATTTGGATTATCAACATATTCGGAATCGAGAAAGTATTGAACAATGCAAGTTGACTTGTTGACAAAATGGATAGATTTGTAATTGGTATTAGCTATTAAGGGTTTTTTGATAGATTTTATGATCATGATTTTGTGAGTTTTTTATGCCCCAAGCATTATTCTTTATGGGCAATGCTAGGGGCACAAAACAAGTTTACAAAATAATGGATACAAAATGAGGTGACGATATTTTATTGGGTGTATCGGTTGTGGACCCGACACACTCTAATTAAAAGCACCAATAAAAATCATGACACCTCATTTTGTGAGCCAAATTTTGTGAACTTTTTTGTAACTTTATACTACCATAAATATAAATCTAATTTGTACTGCTCTTCAAGAGTATGTGGGGGTGTAGGATGACGCTGAAATAAATGTTTGCCTCATAGAGTCACATTTTTGGACAGTTTCTCATCAATGTTTACCCACCAACTAGAATTTATGCACTAACTAGAATTTGGTGTTCAGTGAGTGAATGTATGCGTGTTACATTCACTCATAAAATAAATAAGTACCATTACTAAACAAATAACTCGGTATACTAACTTAGTCGGTACGGTTGGTACAGTTGGCACTTAGTACTGGCCTCAACCAAATGTAGAATATAATGGAAACACTGACTTTTAAAACAAAGATAAACAACGACTTAACGAGTCCAAAACAAAAAAAAATGTGTTAATTAATTCAACATTGACATAATGCTAGTCATCAAGACAAGAGTCTCATGTTGACTACAGCCGATGCATAACAATTCACCACAATATTACTAATGATCCCAAAGTATAAACACACACAACAACAAATAAACACCACCACTTGAAAGTCGTCTTCTTCAACAGTCAAATTTGACATCCACTAAAGCACATGACCACATGACCAAAAGTAAATTTGGTGCAGAAAGAATATAAGAACAACAAGGGGGAAAAAACAACTAAAAACCACTACAATATCATACAAATGCCATAGAGTCACTTGTTACTAGTTACCAGTGTAACAATCTTGAAAACTACTATTCAATAAAGCACTAAGTTTTTAGAATTTACAGCTGTAAAAAGGGATTTTCTATATCAATTTTCTCTATTTACATTTCTAAACAAGCTTCAAGCAGACTATTTTGTACTTAAGACACATCATATTTATGCATAACTTAAAATACCACACAAAAGATTTAAAAGATCAGAGCTTTCGACAAGTTCAGTTCATTATACCACATTTATAATACTACAAATACAAATACAAAAGACAAAAGACAATGGTGCAATCCCCCAATATCACACAAATTGATATACACCCTCCGTCCCATATTATACCACATTTATAATACTACAAATACATTAACAACATAGGCACCCGCACTTATAATTGATATACACCCTCCGTCTAAAAATAATCTTCAACTTCTTTTTACAGTTTTTAAGAATGAAATTTAAGCAATAATTGTTGATTTAGTTATCTTGATGAAATTTAAAACTTGTAATTGATATACACCATCATCATTTTATCTATCAATACTAAGTTTTAGATCTTCATTAGGATAGTTAGATCATCCTAACATTATTGCTAAAAAATTATTTGAAATAATGACAAGAAAAAGTGAGTAGATTATTTTGGGATGAAGTGAGCATACAAAAAAAGTGGGTAGATTTTCATTAGGATAGTTAGATCATCCCAACATTAAGCAGAAGAGTTAACATTAAGCAGAAGAGTTAATGTGTCAATAAGAAAGCAAAAGTGTGCATGTTCATACTCAAACACTCAAGACTCATATTATATACTAAATCAAAACACACTACACTAAAAGAAAGGGTGAGTTCAGATTATACTATTCACTGAGAAATAAAACCTGCTAATTAATATTTATTATATTTTTGAAAAATTACAATTGGTATTCGGTATACTAATCAATTATAGTTGATATGGATGCACAAATTTTGCCAGCCCTAGGAATGGACCCGCCCAATATTTCCCCAAACAGCTCAATATTGCCCCAAACAGCTCCTTACGGGTATATTGACCCATTTGGATCATTGATCAGTTCTCATTGGTTTGAAAGTGGAATCTAGTTTTATTTTTTACTTTATCGTGTGCAATGGAGACGTACTAGTACTCTTTGTAAATCTTGTGTAATGCTACTACACCATTGATATTACTAAAATGGGTTTTAATTGGCCTCCAATACCTCAAGTGAATATTATTTCTAATGTTGCTGTCATTTAAAGTTGATAGCTAATGTTTTATACACCCCTATCCAAAAAAAAAAAAAAAAAAACACACATTTTATTATTCGAATATTTTAAATATATGAACACTTGCTTCAAGCTATTATAATTTACAAATTCACGTTATTTCTATCCGATAAGTCATGTTATAAACGTGTTCTTCAACAAATCTGAAGCAGTTTGTTTCCATATATGAAACAAGTTATATGCATGAATTATGTTCATGAATTTTATACTCGACGCACTAAATTGACCGTCTAGTTTTTAAAGAAAATTTTAAAATGTTTTTTTAATTAAAGTATACTACTGTCATACTAAATAAACATTCATTATTCACAAGAAAAAAATGTTTTTGAATGATCTTTTAGGGTCACTATTGCCTCCTTCACTTCCCCTTTTACAAACGTAATTTGATTAGTTCATAGTTAAACGTGACAATATAGTAAACCAAAAACTAGTTCATGAATAAGATTTTGAGCTTTAATATGAGAATTATATAGTCAAGGTTTATTTACTTTAGTCTTTACTCTGTCCTTTTATAAAAGTTCATTTTAATGTAATAATCTGCCTCTAAATAAATTTTGCTTTTACTATTACAATATTTCAATACATATTTGTAAAACTAAAAAAAAAAAAAAATTAGATGGATATTAAATAATTTTATGCATTTTTAGTATTATTATTTTTTTTATAAAAGAAACTGAACATCCAGTGACAGATCTTGGATATCAGTTTGAACTAATGTTTTGTTAAGACAACAAATTGGGTCTTGTATGGAGTGCGCAAGTAAATATTTACCCAAACCATCCAAAATTCTCCATATATAGAAAGGCTCTCATTATATTTACTTGTGCATGTGTAGAGATTGCAATTCTACCGAACCCGATCCGTATCCGTATCCGAAACAATCCGGCTCGGGATGGGTGGGTTTGATAACAACTTTCCCGGCGGGTTCGGATACGGGTTCGGTAGCTTCATGAGATCCGCCAGTATCCGACCCGAATAGTGTTTATATTACGCTATTTACTATTTTACCCTTACTTTTAATCATTATTACTCCCCAAACCTTGAACATGTGATTTATGAACTGTGGAAATATAGGTTGGGCTAAATATAGGTTGGGCTAAAACCCAAGGCAATGAAAGAGATGGGACAGGCAAAAAAAAAAATAAACTGGGCAGTCGGGCGGATACGGGCGGATTCGGATTTGACCATCGTCGGATACGGACAGGTTCGGTACAAGCTACTGTTGCCTCGGGTAGGATACGGGTTTTGCAATATCCGGGCCGTATTCGACCCGTTGCCATCCCTATGCATGTGTATACAAAAATCTATACAACAAAATAAATATATTATCCTAAACAAGAAAGCTGCTAATAATAATAATAATCAAAGTTGAGAACAATGAAGGCATCAAAGAAGAGTACGAATCCTCATCCACAATTTCTAATCTTCTTCGCCATTGAAATACAAAAGGAGAAAATATTATTAATCAAATGGTTGAAGAACGATAACACTAATTTTTGAAAAGGGTTAATGACAATTTAGACATGATGTGACGGATTTTATACATTTATTTCCTAGATTTCTATGAGCTTAAAATATATTTTTTATGTATTTTAGATGAGTTTTGATGTATTTTGGGACAATCATATAATGTTAGGATTTAATTGTAATCTGGAGGTATTTTAGTAATTTTATATTTTTATCCGGATTAATTATATTTTTGAGGTGTAAATTTATGTTCCAAAATCTCAAGAAAAATAAAGATGAGAATTAAAGTCAAAAATAACAAGATGATGGTTTAGTGGATGGATCATTTTAATGGAAGCAAGAATGGGAGGTGTGGAGAAGGCCCATTATAGAATCAATCTATCTCAGTCCATGACAAGGAAGCAGATCAAGAGGATGAAGCAGCCCAACACGACACCAAGCTGCCCAGTTGCTCCAGCCGGCCCACCACCGAAGCCCAAATCGACCTGGCCCAAAGTTCTGCACGTTTGCCGCACTCGTGCGCACGAGTCGTGCATGGAGCGGCGGATTGGGAACGACTCGGGCGGATATGAAGGAGCCGTGAAGAAGCGCACGTTCCAGATGCGTTTTCGGCGATACTTGGTGCATGTAGAGCAGTGCAGGCGCGTGGAGGCTGGCAGGTGCGCGTGGATGGCGCGTACGCGTGCGTGAGGACGTGTTTTCAGCCTAGTTTCCTACATTTTTGTTATTTTCTTTATTTCTTTTATTTCCTTTTTATTCCTTATTAGTTTAGGACTTTCCTAGGTATGTAAAATTAGGTTTCTTTTATTATTTTAATTGTAGACTTCAACATTAATTTTAGATGTAGGTTTTTATTCTTTGTTCATGGAGTTTTCAAAGCTTTGGATGAGGAATTAAAATCCAAGCTTTGAGTTTGTATCTTGAGCCTATTTTTATATAATTTGAGGTATTTTTCTTTTCATGATTTTATCCATATTCATAATTTTACTTGTGATTATTTTAGATCCGTTACTAGGGTTTGTAGACTTGATCAATCTATTTATCTGTGTTATTGGATCTCTGCTAGAATTTTCTATGACTGTGCCACTGTAGAGATTGATAAGTAGCATATTCATAGTTTATGCATGTGCCATGGTAAATTGTTAAGTGAATAAAATTAGACGATTATATATATGAAATAATTATAGAATGCGTTATTGATCATAATTTCTTAAATCAATCAATTGATTAATATTAAGATCTAGACTGTGCCAATTAGATTAATTTATTAATTAGGGTTTCCTAGTGAGTGTGTCACTGCTGTTAACTACTCTGAAAGAAGAAACAGTGATTGAAATAAATCTCGTGATCAAGTGAATAGGGTAAAAAGTGAAAAGATGTATCGATGATAATTGAATAATTAGGTGGGGATGGAATCAAATCTAAAGTGCTTTTTAATGATTGTGTTTGCTTTAAATTAGTTTTAAGTCATGTTTTAGGATTTAATAATTATAATTTCCCCCAAATCTTGTCAAGTGACAATTACGTAAACAAATAACCATTCTTCGTGGATCGATTCTGGACTTATCCTAGCTACAAATTTTTAAAACCTAGTCCAGGTTTAATTTGTAGGTGTGCGATTTAGCCTATCAAATTTTGGCGCTGTTGTCGGGGAACGGTGTTTATTTGTTTACATTCTTAATTTATTTCTTGTTCTTAGTTAGTTTAGTTTTCTTTTTAGTTATTTTTAGTTTAGCTATTTGTTTTTAGTGTGGTACCTTGTATGGTCCACACCCGTTCTACTAACGATTTGCTTGTAAGTCTTTACCCAGAAATTGAAAGATCTTTCAGGAAGGGATTAAAACAAAATATGAAACACAAAGCAATCTTGTTAGCAGAAAAGATGGGGGACAACGAGGCACCAAAGACAATGAGGCAGAGAACTGCCCCGTATTGGAGAGAGCAACCTCATGCAGTTCAGTTCCCCACTCTACCTACTGGGTTACATTTGAGTTGAAGCCGGGTTTGTTGAGTCAGGTACCACATATTACTGGGATGCCCGGTGAGAACCCGAATCAACATATATCCCAGTTTGTGCAGATTTGACAGAGTATGAAGCCAGCAGCACTTTCGGTTGAGCATATCCTCCTTAGAGCGTTTTCTTTCACTCTGAAAAATGGTGCTAGTACATGGTATTACCATCTTCCACCTAACAGCATTACCACATGGCAGCAGATGAAGGAGGTGTTTCTTGATGAGTTCTTTCCTCCAGATCAGATCAATGTGATGAAGCGGGACATTAGCAACATGGAGCAAAAGGTATATGAGACTCTATATGATTATTATAACAGGTTCCATAGGTTGTGTAGGAGTTTCCCGTATCATGGGTTTGATGATGATCAGTTGATAGTATATTTCTATGAAGGATTGACAATCATGGATAAGCGGTTGGTGGATTCTTGTTGTGGGGCAAGTATTCTCAACAAGACGACTGAGGAGGCTAAGGAGATAATTGATTAGTTGCTAAGAGCACTTGGACACATGGCAGGAGATCGAGCTTCAGACAGGTTACCGAGTAAGCTTGAGACAGATGTAAAGGACCTTAAGGGGATGATGAAACAATTGTTGATGGGTCCACCACAGAGTCAGCAGTATCCTACTAATCATTATCAGTACAGACCACCATATGGGCAGCAGCAGCAGTATCAGAGTAACCATCCGAGACAGTCTACGGATGATATGATTCACTCTTTAGCGCAGTCGGTGAGCATGATGAATAGCAACTTCCAGCAGGTTCAACAGAAGACCGATGCGAGTATTGGTAATCTGGAGAGACAAATGGGGCAAATAGCTGATGCATTTGGGAGACTAGATGCTAATGAGGCAGCGAATGTGCAGTCTAGAACAGAACCGAACCCTAAGCAGAGTGCATGTGCCATGACTTTGCGTAGCGCTAAAGAGATTGGGAAGAGAGTTGTACCAGAGGAGCCAGTGATTGAGGTTGAGGAGGTTGTACCTACTGAGAAGACCCTGGAGGAGGAAAAGAAAGATACACCAGAGCCCACAGTTTTTTAGCCGAATGTTCCATTTCTTGAGGCATTGAGAGAGCATCGTAAACCGGAGCCTGACAAGGCTATATTTGACACTTTTAAGAGGCTTGAGGTAAATATTCCAATTTGGATCTTTTGCAGACTGTCCCGAGATATGCCAAGTTCTTGAAAGAGTTGTGTACTTTGAAGAGGGATTAGAAAGCGAGGAGTCAGAAAAAAGGTGAAGGTACATGAGCATGTGTCTGCGGTTTATCAGAAGAAGATGCTCAAGAAGTGTAGTGATCCAGGTATGTTTGTGATTTCGGTGTGTCTTGGTGAAAATTTTGAGCATATGACTATGCTTGACTTGGGTGCTTCAATCAATGTCATGCCTTATGCATAAAAGCTCAAGTTGGGACCTTTATAGGATACTAGGGTGGTGATTCAGTTGGCAGTTAGATCTAATCCATACCCTAAGGGGAAGGTTGAGGATGTGCTAGTCCGGGTTGGTAAGTTTATATTTCCTACTGATTTTTATGTTTTAAAGATGAATACGGATCCTAAGGCTCCCATTCTATAGGGGAGGATATTTATGTCTACGGCTCATACTAAGTTGGATGTTTCCAACGGTTCTTTGACTATGGAGTTTGATGGGGATTTAATGGAGTTCAATATTTTTTTGCTCCAAGAAAGTCCCTATGGATGATGATCAGTCATTATGTTTCGTGGGTGTAGAGCCAAAGGTATAGCATGTGTCAAAGGTTTGTAGTGGGAATGATGATGTGAAGAATGATTTGGAGATTCCTGCAGTAAAACATGAACCAAGAAAGGTGAAGAATCTTCCTGAGCACCGAAAACATGCATATGGAGGTGGGGAAGAAGTGATGATGGCTAGTGGTCCGACGGTGGTAGAGAAGAAAGAAGGTTTGAGCACGATGACTACAAAGAAGAAGAGATTTATGAAGATAATTCGAGCTCAAACGGGGTGCAGGAATGTGCACTAATGAGGTATCTTTTATTCCCTTACGTTTAAACTGTCCTTATTTATTTTTATTCACTTTTACACACTGAGGACACTGTGTAGTTTAAGCGTGGGGGAAGGAATTTTTGCATAGTATGCATTTTTCATTCTACCTAGTTAGTTTTTTCTGTAAAACAAAATGAAAAAAAATAATAAAAAGAAATTGAGATGCTAAGTGAAATTGAGGTTTAAGTAATAAAATATCTTACATCCACCTGAGAGAAGAAATAAGGGGGGTTTAGAGTTTCGTGTAGGTTATACGCTACTGGAGTAGGAAGTTCGGATAGTGGAGTTTAGGTTAGAAATCCTCGTTCTTTTCGGGAGGTATAAGGGGGTGTTGGTGTTTTGTTACGAGGTAATTTTTGTGAATAATTATAAACCATACAAAAACTTTATTTTATGAGGAAACTGTAGTGTGAGATAAGCGTGGGGAAAATTTAGGATATTTTTAGTTCCCCTTGGCTTTTGAGTGGGCATTTAGTTTGGATACCGTTTATTATGGTGTTGGTATCGAGCTAATGTCATTTATATTATTTCTTTGAGGAGTTATAAGGAGACGGGGTTTCTACACTTCGATTTTATTTGTTGAGTTTTGATTGGTGGTTTAGAGGAGACTAGGAATCATTTTCTTCCATGCTACGCTATATAGATCGGTGTTTAGAAGGGATTTGGGATTTTACTCAGGGACGAGTAAAGGTCTAAGCATGGAGGAATTTGATGTGACTGATTTTATATATTTATTTCTTAAATTTCTATGAGCTTAAAATATAACTTTTATGTATTTTAGATGAGTTTTGATGTATTTTGGGACAATCATATAATGTTAGGATTTAATTGTAATCCGTTGGTATTTTAGTGATTTTATTTTTTTATCCGGATTAATTATATTTTTGAGGTGTAAATTTATGCCCTGGCCCAAAGTTCTGCATGTTTGCCGCACTCGTGCGCACGAGTCGTGCATGTTGCAGCGGATTGGGAACGACTCGGGCGGATATGAACTTGTCGTGAAAAAGCGCATGTTCCAGATGCGTTTTCGGCGATACTTGGCGCGTGTAGAGCAGTGCAGGCGCGTAGAGGCTAGCAGGTGCGCGTGGATGGCGCGTACGTGCGCGTGACGACGTGTTTTCAGCCTATTTTCCTATATTTTTGTTATTTTCTTTATTTCTTTTATTTCCTTTTTATTCCTTATTAGTTTAGGACTTTCCTAGGTATGTAAAATTAGGTTTCTTTTATTATTTTAATTGTAGACTTCAACATTAATTTTAGATCTAGGTTTTTATTCTTTGTTCATGGAGATTTTAAAGCTTTGGATGAGGAACTAAAATCCAAGCTTAGAGTTTGAATCTTGAATCTCTTTTAATTTAATTTGAGTAGTTTTTATTTTCATGATTTTATCCATATTCATAATTTTACTTGTGATTATTTTAGATCCGTTTCTAGGGTTTGTAGACTTGATCAATTTATTTATCTGCGTTATTGGATCTCTGCTAGAATTTTTTGTGACTGTGCCATTGTAGAGATTCATAAGTAGCATCTTCATAGTTTATGTATGTGCCATGGTAAATTATGAAGTGAGTAAAATTAGACGATTATCTATATGAAATAATTATAGAATGCGTTCTTGATCTTAGTTTCTTAAATCAATCAATCGATTAATATTGAGATCTAGACTGTACCAATTAGATTAATTTATTAATTAGGGTTTCTAGTGAGTGTGCCACTGCTATTAACTACTCTGAAATAAGAAACATAGATTGAAATAAATCTCGTGATCAAGTGAATAGGGTAAAAAGTGAAAAGATGTATCGATGATAATTGAATAATTAGGTGGGGGCGGAATCAAATCTAAAGTGCTTTTTAATTATTGTGTTTGCTTTAAATTAGTTTTAATTCTTGTTTTAGGATTTAATAATTATAATTTTCCCCAAATCTTGTCAAGTGACAATTACGTAAACAAATAACCGTTATTCGTGGATCGATTTTGGACTTATCCTAGCTATATATTTTTAGAACCTAGTCCAGGTTTAATTTGTAGGTGTGCGATTTTGCCTATCAAGACCCTAAATGATATACCACCTTTCCAATCGAACCTTGAATATATATATTTTTTCGCCATATCAAACTTTGAAGTGAAAAATGTTGGCTAGTTAAGGTCTTTTTTATGGATTTTTTTAGAAAAGTTAGTTAAGTAGCATGTGTCATGCAAATGATTGACAAAATGGATAGATTTGTAATTGGTATTAGCTATTAAGGGTTTTAGTGAAATTCTTGAAACTTACTTAATTAAAACAATATATTAAAGGGTCAAATGTAAATATGTATATCCCTTCATCTTCAACCTTTTGCACAACCACCCACCGTCGCCACCACCTCCACCTCCTCCTCCTTCATGCCGCCGTCTGTTTCCTTTGTGCCACCACCATGAACAAAATTATACCATTACAAAGATTATGGCACCCAACCTAAACAAGCAAGGGTAGAACTATCCATGAGCTTCCTAGGTGTGCCATCAGGCTTAACACTATCCCAAACAAGCTCAACTTCAAACCCCACAACCACAACTTCTTTAACCAACTCGGCCAGCTCATTAATTGTAACCTCCTTCCTACTGCCCACATTCACATGTTCTAATCCACTGTAATTCTCCATCAAACAGATCACTGCATAAGCCAAATCACCCACATGGAGAAATTCCTGCAATGGTGAACTACTACCCTAAACAATAACTTCCTTAGCATTGGAAACTTTGGCCTCATGGAACCGCCGCATTAGAGCAGGAAATACATGTAAATTTTCTGGGTGGAAATTTTCATTGGGACCGTATAAATTAGTCGGGATTGCAGAAATTGCATCCTAGTTGTACTGAATTCGATATACTTGGCACATTTGGATTCCATCCTTGGGGTAAATAACGGTAAGAGTAGTCTATGACGTTTTCCTGGATTTGGAGGTTTACGGAGATGAAGTCGGCAGGATAAGTGATGTTGACGTGGATGCCGCCAACTTTGGCGGCGGTGAGAATGATGTATTGGAGCTTTTCTAAGGTGAAGAAGGTTTTGACGGTGGATTGATTGGTAAGATCTAGTTCAGCGTGAGTACATAGGAGGAGGTTAGTGAAGCCTAGGGTTTGGAGCTTTCGGATTATGGCGGATCCGACTAGTCTACGGTGGCCGGCGACGAATATCTTCGCGGATTTGTTCAGTTGGAATGCGTCTGGTGAAAAGGAGATTAGAATGCATCAGATCTAATTTAACACATGGTTATCTTCTTACACAAGCCATTTTGATTCATTACTATATTATTAACGATACCAAACCAATTTGGATTATTAACATGGCACCTCAATATCAAACCTTTTAAGTCTTAAAAATTTCAGTAAAACCCTTTATAGTCAGTATTAATTACAAATTCATCTATTTTGTCAATCACGAGCAGGGCATATGCTATTTAACTGACTTTTCTAACAAAATCCATCAAAAAGACCTTAACTGGACAACATTTTTTTACTTCAAGGTATGATCTGGTGGAAAAAAATACTTCAGGGTTCGATTGGAGGGGTAGTATATCATTTTAGGTTCTCAATTGTCATTAACCCTTTTGAAAATCAGTAGTAACGAGTTTCTTTGATCTTTTCCTTCCGTTAAACTGTTGGATAAAGTGAGCAGATGATAAATTTCACTTAGGCGTGATCACGCCTAAGTCTAAAGAGTCTTCTTTTGAAAATATAGAGCAAGAGGGTAAATATGGAGAATAACTTTTATTATATGAAATCTGATTTTTGACACACTTTGAGACTAGGATGAAAGGCCTATTTATAGACTTACAAAACTTAGAAAAACAATGAACATAAACTAGAATATTAAAAGGCAATACTTATTTAAACTAATGAATCTTAACTTTTGGTAGTGTGAACCATGGACCAAAACACTTTCTAGAATAATCTAGGATAATCAAGATTAATCTTCAACATCCTCCCTTAATCTTGATTCTCGAATGATGTCATTCCAATCATCCGCTTCAGCTTGACAAACGCTTCGAACTTCAATGGCTTAGTGAGAATGTCCGCAACTTGATCTTCGGACTTGCAATACACCAACGAAATCTCATTCTTTCCAACTTGATCACGAATAAAATGAAAATGAGAATCAATGTGTTTGCTACTCCCATGTGTCACTGGATTCTTTGCCAAATCAATC
This sequence comes from Campanula takesimana, assembly GCA_026119855.1. Taxonomy (NCBI): domain Eukaryota; kingdom Viridiplantae; phylum Streptophyta; class Magnoliopsida; order Asterales; family Campanulaceae; genus Campanula; species Campanula takesimana. Next base: position 34,153 of record JAOWBW010000136.1, on the reverse strand, counting down.
GCAGAAATATTGTCCACAAAAATCTTTGTTGGACCTTCAATTCGAACATGAATCTGTTTCAACAAATTCCTTAACCACTTCGCTTGACATGAACTTGTAGCCGCTGCTACATACTCCGCTTCACATGTTGACAATGCCACAATTGACTGCTTCTTTGATGACCAAGAAAACGCAGTTGCACCAAAATTGAACGCATAACCTGAAGTGCTCTTGCGATCATTGGGATCTATACACAAATCACTATCTGAGTATCCAACTATTTCACCATTGCTGGATGAAGAATGAAACATACCATGATCAAATGTTCCCTTAAGATAACGCAAAATCCTCTTTGCATCTTGGAGATGAGACTGACGAGGGGACTCCATAAACTTGCTTATCAAACCAACTCCATAAGCAATGTCCGGCCTCGTACATGTGAGATATCTCAAGCTTCCAAAAAAATTCTTGAAATATGTTGCATCAACTTTCGCATCATCACCTTTCTTAGACAATTTTGTGCTAACTTCCACAGGTATCCTCACAGGATTGCAATCAAACATTAAAAAAAAAATCAAAATCTCAGTAGCATATCTCTTTTGACAAACAAAAATTCCATCTGCCCTTTGATCAACTTCAATGCCAAGAAAATATGACATCAATCCAAGATCAGTCATCTCGAACTAACGCATCATCGAATTCTTAAATTCTTTAATCATTCTACTATTGTTGCCCGTAAACACCAAGTTATCAACATAAAGGAAAGGCAATAGCATATCACCAACACTGTTTGTCTTCACATATAAGCCATGTTCGGAAGGACACTTATCGAAACCATTCACAATGAAAAAGAATCAATGCGCTTGTTTCAAGCTCTCGGTGCTTGCTTCAATCCATACAGCACCTTATGCAACTTGTACACCTTATTGCCATTCCCTTTCTTCAAAAAACCATATGGTTGCTTCACAAAAACTTCTCTTCAAGCGGTCCATTTAAGAAAGCCGACTTGACATCCATTTGATGAATGCTCCGTTGCTTTTGTTCCACCAAGGAAATAATCAATCTCACAGTCTCAATTCTCGCAACTGGAGAAAATACCTCTTGATAATCATAACCGGTCCTTTGCCCGTATCCCTTTACAACAAGCCTTGTTGTCTGTCTTTCAATCTCGCCATTCGCCTTGATCTTTATCTTGAAAACCAATTTTACATCAATTTCTTTCTTCTCTTTTGGAATATCAACGAGCTGCCACATTTTGTTCTTCTTAATGGCTCTTAATTCCTCTTTCATTGCTTGTATTCACCTTAGATCTTGGACAGCCTCCTCAAACGTGACTGGCTCACTATTTGCAAACATGGAAAAATGTACCAAATCTCCATTATCATTAACTTCACTATCACGAGTTACCTCAAAACCTTCCAATCAGGTAGATGGATTCCTATTCCTTCTCGGTCTTTCATTTGCCAACGCGGGTTGAGGTATCGGTACTTATGTAGTAGGAGAAATTGGTTCCACCACCTCTTCGTCTATGACCGCAGTTGGGACTTGTTGAGTCACTTCATCTTTAAGAATGAAAATGAAAGTGTGTCGAGAATCATTCGAAACATCAACATCCCAATTCCAAGCTTCTTCCTCGGCAAATAACACATCTCCACTCACAATCACCTTCTTTGTAAATGGGTTGAACAACTTGTATCATCCAGCCTTGTAGCCCATAAATATGGTCTTTTTTCCTCTATCATCAAGCTTTCTTCTTCTCTCGGCTGGAACATGGGCATATGCAATACTACCAAATACCTTGAGATGCTTCACACTTGGCTTGAAACCGCTCCACGCTTCTTCGGGAGTAACATCTTTAACACTTCTTGTTGGACACCTATTCAACAAATAAACTGTACGTGAGACAGCTTCTGCCCAAAATGAATTTGGCATCCCCTTGCCTTTCAACATGCTTCTTGTCATATCCAATATTGTCCAGTTCTTCTGCTCGGTAATTCCATTATGTTGTGGTGTGTAGGGAAATGTCACTTCATGCACTATTCTCTATTCTTTGCAATACTCAACAAATTCATTAGAAGTATACTCACCACCACCATCAGTCCGCAAATATTAAAGAAAACAACCACTTTGCTTTTCAACAAAAGCCTTGAACTCTCTAAAAAAAAAAAAAAAAAAAACTTCAGACTTTCTTTGAAGAAAATAAACCCATATTTTTCTTGTGAAATCATCAATAAAGGTAAGAAAATACCGATTATTACCATTTGACAACACATTGAGTGGGCTGCACACATCTGAATGAATGAGCTCAAGTGGCCTCCTTGTTCTCCAAGTTCTTTCAACCACAAATGGAGCTCTATGTTGCTTTCCCACAATACATCCCTCACATAATTGTTCGGGGTGATTAATGGTAGGCAAACCTCAAACCATCTCCTTTTAAGCCAACAATTTCAAGCTACGAAAATTCAAGTGGCCAAAACGCAAATGCCACAACCAAGATTAATCTTTCAAAATTGCATTGAAGCAATGATAGGAATCACACTCAATATCAACTTGAAACATTCTATTCTTTGAAAGAGGAGACTTTAGAATGAGTGTACCTTGCCTATCAAAATGGTGAGTTGGTAGTCAAATAGCCGCATATCATACCCTTTCTCTAAAAGTTGCCCCAAGCTCAACAAATTACTCTTCATATCCGGAACATATAATACATCCGAGATATACTTGTGATCTCCATTATTGAATTTTATGAGAACTCTTCCTTTTCCCATCACCGGTATTGTGCTATCATCGGCAAAGTTGACTTTTGACCTCATTGTCTCATCAAGATCAACAAATAACTCCTTCTTTCCACACATATGATTTGTACAACCCATGTCAAGGAACCAAATGCAGTAACCGGGATCTTCACCTGCCGCCGTTACCAATAAAAGAACTTGACCATCATCATTTCTACCTTCTCTTGTAAATCGAGCTTCTTCTCCATATTCAAAATTATCTCTATATCTACACTCAGTTGCATAATGACCATATTCATGACATTCATAACACTTAACATTTGACTTATCATACCTTCCTCGACCACGTCCTCGGTAATCATTTGTTCCTCCACGATCATGTCTTTGTTCTCTTTCTCCTCCTCGGTTATTGTTGTTATAATCACCTCGACCTTGAACGTAGTATAACCATGTCCTCGACCTCAGTCTTGTCCACGTCCTTATCCTCGGTCTTTTCCACGTCCTTGTCCTCTTCCACGAGAACCACCGCCGTTATGATAACCTTGAGAACTTCCATCTTATACACCGTTGTTTTTTTTTATTTATGGAGTGGACATGAGAAACTTGTAATGCTTTCTCGGTCGACTTGTCAATTAACTTCTCCTTTATTATCTGCTTGTTCCCTTGAAAAGAGCCTGACAACTCATCAATTGTCATCAACAAAAGATTTTTAGACTCCTCGATTGTTGTCACGACATGCTCAAATCGAGGTGTGAGTGCTCTTAAAATTTTCTCCATAATCGCGAAATCTTCAACTTTTTCTCCATATGACTTCATTTTGATTGTTAAGGCAAGTATTCTACTAACATAATCTGAAATACTTTCTGAAGACTCCATTGCAAGAAGTTCATACCTTCGCCTCAATGTTTGGAGTTTTACCTTTTTCACCTTGTCAACTCCCTTGAACGAATTCTCCAAAATATCACACGCTTCTTTTGACGTAGTTGCTCCCGCAATTTTTTCAAACACCACATCATTTACTCCTTGATAGATGTAATACAACGCCTTCTTATCTTTTTTGTAAGCATGTTGTGTTAGTGTTGCCTAGGCACGTTTGTAAAACGTTGTATGTTATCATTTTATTCATATTAATAAAGAGATATTTTGATTATTATTGTTGTTCATGTTTACTTATAATAATCTCCATCCCTAGTACTTATTTGGTACTAGTATAAAGGCTAAATGATGATGAGATGATCATGTTTGATTTATAGGTACTTGTTTGGAACAAGATACTGGACATGACCCGCTCTATGAGATTTATATCATGGTCTATGTCGTATATATATATATATATATATATATATATATATATATATATATATATATATATATATATATATATATATCATATTAGTTATGTCATTTGAATCGTTAGACATGAAGTTATTATAGTCTTCCACTTGATGAATATTATGTTTGACATATTCAAACGCTACCTTTAACCGGGTAGTTATATAGGGTATGATTGGCATAATCGGATTCATGTAGGAAGAATAATAAGCTAAGATGGATTTGTCCCTCTTCGGAGAGATGTCAATCTTGGGCCCCTCGTAGGAATGATGTTGATGAAATGTTCGGCCAGACTCAAATGAATTGATTGGATCAATGTCATTTGGATTATCAATATATTCGAAATCGAGAAAGCATTGAACAATACAAGTTGACTTGTTAACCATGACTTGTGTTCAATGACATCGTGGACAAAGGGATTGTGACATGTTTCTAAAATGAATGCGAACTTGTATCTAGTTGCACTATTTGGGTAGGTATGACGGTTTGCTAGAACCTAATCATATCTTATGGGTTCATGTTTGGACCCATTGCCAACATAGTGTAATCCTAGAAGGTCACACACGAATAGAATGAATCCTAAAGGACTGAATTGGACTTATGGAAAAATGAGTTTTTCTGGACTGGCACGACCGTGCTAGGCACGGCCGTGCCGATTATAAAGCACGACCGTGCCAATAATCGGCAGAAGGAAGGCAGGCTCGACCCTACTGGCACGACCGTGCCAGTTAAAGGGCACGACCGTGCCAGAGCTGCTGTGACAGAAAAACATTGCCTTAATTGGGTGATGGGATTTAGGTATCCTAGGTCCTTAAGGGTTAAGGACTAGGACCTATATAAATATCTTTTCACCAGCCATTAAGCATATGATTCCTAGCCTCTTAGAGAGACAATATTCTTGATCGAAGGTTTAGAATCCAAGATCAAGAAATTCATAATTCCATATAGTTCTTATAATTGTGAAAGTGTGTTTCATAATTTAGTCTAGCAACCAAGATTAAGTGTTCTTGATATTCGTTCGTGGTGTGGATACCGCTAGAGGGTGAAACTCATCATCTTCAAAGTTCATGTTCAAGCTTTGTGTTCGTGATCAAGTTTTTCAAGCCTCCACCGAATTCAAGTTTGTAAATTCAAAGTCATCAAGGGTTAGTATTCTAGTATTCATTATGTATGTATTTGATATAATCATATGAACGGATCTATGGGCTTTGAGTTTCATAAAATTTTAAATGCTTAATTCTGCTGCGCATGTTACTAGGAAACCCAACAATGGTATCAGAGTCCCGTTCATGTTGATTATTTCAATACTAGATCATGTTGTGTGTATATAAATTGTTTATGTGCCTAGCATGATATGAATATTGGGATTATGATGTTTATGTGTTATATGCGTTTTATGTGGGTTATTGTTTTATAAACTTTAATCGCACTATTCAATCGCAATAAAAATTATGGTGGATTTAAAATTGCTGGGTTATCAATTTTTGATTTGATCAAAGTTTTGATAATCTAGAGATTCATGAATAAATTGTTTATTCAAGGTTTTGATGATCATGATGATTGGATCACCAAGAACACTAAATCCTAATTGAATCGGGATAAACAATTATGAGACAAAATTTGGAACTTTAAAATTTTTGAATTTTCAGAAGGGGTCCGACCGGACCCAATGAAGAGACCCGACCGGACCTAGGGTTTCGGTTGGGGTTCTTGCTAGGGTTCGGGGTGGATCTTAGGGTTTAATTTGTTAGTATTGGTGCCCTAGGCACTTTTGTAAAACGTTGTTTGTTATCATTTTATTCATATTAATAAAGAGATGTTTTGATTATTATTGTTGTTCATGTTTACTTATAATATTCTCCGTCCCTAGTATTTGTTTGGTACTAGTATAAAGGCTAAATGATCAAGGGATGATCATGTTAGATTTATGGGTACTTGTTTGAAACAAGGAACTGGACATGACCCGCTCTATGAGATTTATGTCATGGTCAATGTCATACATATATCTCATATTAGTTATGTCATTTGAATCCTTAGACATGAAGTTATTATGGTCTTCCACTTGATGAACATTATGATTGACATATTCAAACGCTACCTTTAACCGGGTAGTTATAAAGAGTATGATTGGCATAATCGGATTCATGTAGGGAAAAATAATAAGCTAAGATGGATTTGTCCCTCTTCGGAGAGATGTCAAGATTGGGCCTCTCGTAGGAATGATGTTGATGAAAATGTTCGGCCGAACACAAATGAATTGATTGGATCAATGTCATTTGGATTATCAACATATTCGGAATCGAGAAAGAATTGAACAATGCAAGTTGACTTGTTGACCATGACTTGTGTTCAATGACATCGCGGACAAAGGGATTATGACATGTTCTAAAACGAATGTGAACTTGTATCTAGTTACACTATTTGGGTAGGTATGACGGTTTGCTAGAACATAATCATATCTTATGGATTCATGTTTGGACCCATTGCCAACTTAGTGTAATCCTAGAGGGTCACACACGAATAGAACAAATCCTAAAGGACTGAATTGGAATTATGAAAATTTGAGCCTTTTCTGGTCTGGCACGACCGTGCCAATAATCGGGAAAAGGGAAGCAAGGCTCGAACCTGTTGGCACGACCGTGCTGGTTATAACGCACGACCGTGCTAGGCACGGCCGTGCCGATTATAAAGCATGACCGTGCCAATAATCAGCGAGAGGAAGGCAGGGTCGACCCTATTGGCACGACCGTGCCGGATATAGGGCACGACCATGCTAGATCTGCTGTGACAGAAAATAATGCCTTAATTAGAGTGACGTGATTTAGGTTTCCTAGGTCCTTAAGGGTTAAGGACTAGGACCTATAAAAGGATCTTTTCACCAGCCATTAAGCATATTATTCCAAGCATCTTAGAGAGACAATATTCTTGATCAAAGGTTTAGAATCTAAAGATCAAGAAATTCATAATTCCATATAGTCATTATAATTTTGAAAGTGTGTTTCTTAAGTTTGGTCTAGATACCAAGATCAAGTCTTCTTGATATTCGTTCATGGTGTGGATAGCGCTAGAGGGTGAAACTCATCATCTTCAAAGTTCGTGTTCAAGCTTTGTGTTCGTGATCAAGATTTCAAGCCTCCACCGAATTCAAGTTTGCTAAATTAAAGTCATCAAGGGTTAGTATTCTAGTATTCATTATATATGTATTTGATATAATCATATGAACGGATCTATGGGCTTTGGGTTTCATAAAAAATTTAAATGCTTAATTCCGCTGCGCATGTTACTAGGAAACCCAACATAATTTTCCTATTTGTTTTAGTCTTGTGATTCTAAGATTGGATCAAGGTTTGGATGGCTAGCCTACGTTCATCGAGACTGTGTTTCCCAAAATTAATCGCAATCAAAGATTCAAAGATAAAACAAAGTTAGAATTATGAAGAGTTCATAATTGCTAAAATTGAGAAACAAAGTTCTTGATTCAAGTTTGGAGATCTATGTGGAATTGTGAATGCAATTGGCCTACGTTCATCGAGACCATTTATTGCTTAGTTTTGGCCACATGGACTACTTTCTAGGTTTCTTGAATTAGTGCGGAATTGTGGTTGCTTAATGGCTTAGTTCGGCCGCACTTCTTGTTGTCTTGATTTAGAGATGAAAAACCAAAGTTTAAATAGTCTCATCCTCATAATTATAAGAGAAACTAATGACACATAAATATTATGCTTAAATTAATGGAGATTAATTTAGTGGCTAAAGTTGATGCTCAACATGTTTATCTTATGTGCTCATAAATGTGTTGCATGCTATATGTTGATGAACCTTCTTGAAAAGATTTAAGTCTTTTTGCCATACCATGATTAAAACACTTGTTAGTACATGGGTAATTTTAATGTAGATTCGCCCTAGCGAGGTGCATTAACTTTATTCATGTATGAGCAAGATGGATAATGTGGGCTCGCCCTAGCGAGGTGCATTAACTATACGTTTAAAATGGTTGGACTTAATTAGGCGTCAAAATAGTTTTGGGCCTAAGGAAAAGATGAGATTAAAACAGGTTTTTTCAAATTGGATTTCTTAAAGAATCTCATAAAAGGATCTAAGAGTCATATTGGATATGATTGACAAGAGTTGTATACCTAATTAATTTAATTTTGTGTAATCCGCCCTAGAGGACTTGAGATTAAATTAAAGTTGGATCTTAACCCATTTAAATTATATTATACATTGGATGTATAAGAAGGTTATATAATTTAGTGGGAGTATTTATTTATTTTTTGGGAAAAATACATTGTTTATCTCTTTAATGAAAAATTGGTACTTATTAAATTTTGGAAATTTTGCATAATTGTAGATAATGACTACCAACACTCAATCAATTTCATTGCGATCGATCCTTAAGAAGGATAAGCTTCAAGAGAGTGGTACAAACTTTATGGATTGGATCCGAAGCCTAAGAATTGTTCTAAGGCAAGAAGATAAATTGTACATTCTCGATGGGCCTATTCCTGAAGAACCCCTAGCCACTGCCCCTAGGGCAAAGAGAGACAATCACAAGAAGTATCGTAATAATTCTAGAGATGTGAGTTGTCTCATACTCGCGACTATGTGCTCAAAACTACAATAAATTTTGGAACATTTGGAAGCCTATGAGATAGGCGTGGAGTTGAGAGACATGTTTCAAGAGCATGCTAGGAAAGAGAGGTATAAAACCATTGTTGCATTCACTTCTTGCAAAATGAGTGAAGGGCAACAAGTGGGTCCTCACATGCTTAAGATGAAGGGCTGCGTAGAGCATCTTGAGAAACTTGGTTATCCAATTCCATTGGAGCTAGCCACGGATCTCATTCTTAATTCATTGCATAAGAGTTATAATCACTTTGTGATGAACTATAACATGCATGAAATGGATAAGAATCTCTCTGAGTTGCATAATATGCTTAAAACTGCGGAGATGAAGATTTTGGAGAAAGGTTCTCCTGTGCTCATGGTTCATGATGGGAAGAAGGCTAATTCCAAAGGAAATGGTGGGGCAAAGCTTGCCAAACCCAAGATTAGCAAGGCAAAGGTTGCCAATGCTACTAGTGCAAAGCTCGATGCACAAAAGGATGCAATTTGTTTCCATTGTCAAGAAATTGGTTATTGGAAACGTAATTACTAGGCTTTTATGGAAGAACAAAAGAAGAAGAAGAGCAGTGGGACTGCGTCGACTTCAGGTATCTATATGATTGATATTCTCCTTTCTACCACTAGTTCTTGGGTATTGGATACCGGATGTGGTTCTCACATTTGTTTAAATGTGCAGGGACTAAAGAATATGAGACTACTTAAAGAAGGTGAAGTAGACCTGCGCGTGGGGAATGGAGCAAGAGTTGCTGCATTAGCCGTAGGGACTTATGAAGTCACTTTACCTTCCGGTTTAATACTTGTTTTGAACAATTGCTATTATGTACCGGATTTAAGTAGAAATATTATTTCAATTTCTTGTTTGGATAATGAAGGTTTTAAATTTTTTATTGAGAATAAGATATTTTCTCTTTATTTAAATGATGTGCTTTATGGTATTACAAATTCATTTAATGGCCTTTATGTCCTTGATGTCAAGAATTAAAATAATGAAAACGTATATCATATAAATAAGAAATCTAAACCTAATGATGTAAATCATACTTATTTGTGGCATTGCCATCTTGGTCATATTAATGAGAAGCGTATCTCAAAACTCCATGGGGACGGTCTTTTGGGTTCATATGACCTTGAGTCATATGATACTTGCGAGTCGTGTCTTCTTGGAAAAATGACTAAGACACCTTTTACCAAGTTAGGTAAAAGGGCGAGCGACTTATTGGGGTTGATACATTTCGATGTATGCAGACCATTAAGTAGCAATGCTAGGGGAGGATTTCAATACTTCATAACCTGAACAGATGATTATAGTAGATTAGGGTATGTTTACCTAATGAAACATAAAAGTGAAGCATTTGAGATATTTAGAATATTTAAAAATGAAGTAGAAAAGCAACTTGGCAAAATTATTAACGCACTTCGATCGGATCATGGTGGAGAATACTTAAGTCAAGAATTTGACAATCATCTAAAGAATTGTGGAATAGTTTCATAATTGACTCCACCCAGAACACCACAATGGAATGGTGTGTCTGAGAGGAGGAATCAGAATTTGTTGGACATGGTTCGATCAATGATGAGTCAAGTTGATCTTCCAATATCCTTTTGGGGCTATGCTCTAGAAACCGTTGCTTTCACACTAAATCAAGTTCCAACTAAATCGGTTCAAAAGACTCCATATGAGATGTGTAGCGGAAAGAAGCCTAGTCTGTCTTTCATGAGGATTTGGGGTTACGAAGTTTTTGTCAAAAGACTTATCTCAGACAAACTTGCACACAAATCCGATAAATGTATTTTCGTGGGATATCCTAAAGAAACTAAAGGATATTACTTTTACAACCGAGAGGACAACAAAGTGTTTATTGCCCGGACTGGTGTCTTTCTAAAGAAAGCGTTTCTCTCTAAAGGAACCAGTGGGACTAAAATAAATCTTGAAGAAATTCGAGACCCAGAAAATGACATTGAACTGATGGTGGAACAAGAACAAGTCCCACAAGGTGTTGTGGAACCTGTTCAAGATACACAAGTAACTCGCAGATCTGGTAGGTTACGATCCGAGCCCGAGAGATATGGGTTTCTCGTAACGGATAGTAATGAGGTGGAGATCATTGAAGATGATGAACCGACCACCTACCAAGAAGCGATGTCTTCTCCTGATTCGGACAAGTGGCTTGGAGCCATAGAATCCAAATTGCAATCCATGGAAGATAATCAAGTTTGGAACTTGATTGATGCACTCGAAGGTGTAAAAACCATAGGATTCAAATGGGTCTTCAAGAAGAAGACTGACATGGATGGGAAGGTGCATACTTACAAAGCTAGGCTTGTAGCGAAAGGTTATAGGTAGATTCATGGTATTGACTATGATGAAACCTTTTCACCCATAGCAATGATCAAGTCTATAAGAATTTTGCTTGCCATTGTCGCATATCATGACTATGAAATATGGCAGATGCATATCAAAACTTCTTTCCTTAACGGGAACTTACAAGAGGATGTGTATATGACACAACCCGAGGGTTTTGAACAAAATTCTAAAGTATGCAAGTTGCAGAAATCCATCTATGGATTGAAGAAAGCTTCTAAGAGTTGGAATCTCCGTTTTGATGAATCAGTCAAAGAGTTTGGCTTCATCAAAAACGAAGATGAACCTTGTGTATACAAGAATATTAGTGGGAGCATAGTTCTATTCCTTATTTTATATGTGGATGACATACTGCTCATTGGAAACGACATTCCTACACTTCAGTCTGTAAAGACTTGGTTAGGAAAGTGTTTCGCAATGAAAGATATGGGTGAAGCCACATATGTCCTTGGCATTAAGATCTACAGAGATAGATCAAGGAAGCTAATTGGTTTAAGCCAAAGTACCTACATTGACAAGGTCCTTAGAAGATTCTGCATGGAAAACTCTAAGAGAGGACAGTTGCCAGTGTTACATGGAGTTTCTCTAAGGAAGACTCAATGTCCTAAGACAAAAGATGAGCGTGAGAAAATGAGTGAGATTCCATATGCTTCGGAAATTGGATCCATCATGTATGTCATGATATGTACTAGGGCGGATGTATCTTATGCTTTGAGCATAACGAGCAGATATCAGTCCGACCCCGGTGAGAATCACTGGATGGCTGTAAAAGCGATTCTTAAGTACTTGAGAAGGACTAAAGATTCGTTTTTGATCTATGGAGGAATGAAAGATGATCTTGTTGTAAATGGTTACACAGATGCAAGCCTCCAACCCGACAGAGATGATAGTCGATCGCAATTGGGTTTTGTGTTTATCTTAAATGGTGGAGCTGTAAGCTGGAAGAGTTCCAAGCAGAGTACAATCGCTGATTCTACAACTGAGGCTGAGTACATTGATGCATCGGATGCTGCAAAGGAAGCTGTTTGGATTAAGAAGTTCATTGGTGAACTAGAAGTGGTTCCTAGCATCGCTAACCCAATAGACCTTTATTGTGATAATTATGATGCTATTGCTCAAGCAAATGAACCAAGGGCACATCAGAAATCCAAACACATACTCATACGTTTCCAAATCATTCGAGAAATCGTGGATAGTGGAGACGTTAATATATGCAGAGTACCTACTGATGATAATATTGCGAACCCACTAACAAAGGGACTTCCACAAGCTAAACGTGATGGTCATGTTAGGTCCATGGGTATTGGATACATGGGAGATTGGGCCTAGGGCAAGTGGGAGATTATTAGTTTTGGTGCCCTAGGCACGTTTGTAAAACGTTGTATGTTATCATTTTATTCATATTAATAAAGAGATGTTTTGATTATTATTGTTGTTCATGTTTACTTATAATAATCTCCGTCCCTAGTACTTATTTGGTACTTGTATAAAGGCTAAATGATCATGGGATGATCATGTTAGATTTATAGGTACTTGTTTGGAACAAGGTACTGGACATGACCCACTCTATGAGATTTATATCATGGTCTATGTCGTGTATATATATATATATATATATATATATCTCATATTAGTTATGTCATTTGAATCCTTAGACATTAAGTTATTATAGTCTTCCACTTGATGAATATTATGTTTGACATATTCAAACGCTACCTTTAACCGGGAAGTTATAAAGGGTATGATTGGCATAATCGGATTCATGTAGGGAAGAATAATAAACTAAGATGGATTTGTCCCTCTTCGGAGAGATGTAAGCTTGGGCTCCTCGTAGGAATTATGTTGATGAAATGTTCGGCCGGACTCAAATGAATTGATTGGATCAATATCATTTGGATTATCAATATATTCGGAATCGAGAAAGCATTGAACAATACAAGTTGACTTGTTGACCATGACTTGTGTTCAATGACATCGTGGACAAAAATATTGTGACATGTTCTAAAAGGAATGCGAACTTGTATCTAGTTGCACCATTTGGGTAGGTATGACGGTTTGCCAGAACCTAATCATATCTTATGGGTTCATGTTTGGACCTATTGCCAACATAGTGTAATCCTAGAGGGTCACACACGAATAGAACGAATCCTAAAGGACTGAATTGGAATTATAGAAAAATGAGTTTTTTTGGATTGGCACGACCGCGCTAGGCACGGCCGTGCCGATTATGAAGCACGACCGTGCCAATAATCGGCAGAAGGAAGGCATCCAGTTAAAGGGCACGACCGTGCCTGAGCTGTTGTGACAGAAAAACATTGCCTTAATTGGGTGACGGGATTTAGGTATTCTAGGTCCTTAAGGGTTAAGGACTAGGACATATATAAACATCTTTTCACCAGCCATTAAGCATATGATTCCTTGCCTCTTAGAGAGACAATATTCTTGATCGAAGGTTTAGAATCCAAGATCAAGAAATTCATAATTCCATATAGTTCTTATAATTGTGAAAGTGCGTTTCATAATTTGGTCTAGCAACCAAGATCAAGTGTTCTTGATATTCGTTCGTGGTGTGAATACCGTTAGAGGGTGAAACTCATCATCTTCAAAGTTCGTGTTCAAGCTTTGTGTTCGTGATCAAGTTTTTCAAGCCTCCACCGAATTCAAGGTTGCAAATTCAAAGTCATCAAGGGTTAGTATTCTAGTATTCATTATGTATGTATTTGATATAATCATATGAACAGATCTATGGGCTTTGGGTTTCATAAAATTTTAAATGCTTAATTCCGATGCGCGTGTTACTAGGAAACCCAACACGTTGATGTTCTTGTCTTTGCGCATCATTTACATTCTCCTCAAGCACTCCTATGCCATCCTCCACGATTTCAAGCAACTTTTGATAGTCAAAAACTACCATCATTTGAATACGCCATCGAGCATAATTTTTCTCATCCAAGATATAGGAATTTGTGGTTAACTACCACCACCATTCGTACCACCATTAACACCATTCATGGCTGCCCTTGTGGGCTCTGATGTCACTGTTGGATAAAGTGGGCAGAAGATAAATTTCACTTAGGCGTGATCACGCCTAAATCTAAAGAGTCTTCTTTTGAAAATATAGAGCAAAAGGATAAATATGGAGAAGAACTTTTATTATATGAAATCTGATTTTTGACTCACTTTGAGACTAGGATGAGAGGCCTATTTTTAGGCTTACAAGACTTAGAAAAACAATCAACATAAACTAGAATATTAAAAGACAATACTTATTTAAATTTATCCTTATCTAGACTAATGACTCTTGATTTTTGGTATTGTGAACCATGCACCAGAACACCTAGAATAATCTAAGATAATCAAAATTAATCTTCAATATAAACTTGGGCAAGAAAGAGAGACAGAGTTTGGGAAATTTGTTTGTTATAGAAGTTGTTCCCTTCTGTGGTGAACTCGTCAGGATTGAGATAAATGTGATTTATGCCATTGCTTTGGCCTTTATATAAGATTGATATACACGAGTGTAGTATTTGTAAAAAGGGGGTTTTTTTTTTTCGGAATGGATTACTTGCTACAGAGATTACTTCTATTGACCATAAATGGCATGAAACCTGTAATACCCGTAAAAAAAAAAAAAAAAAAAATTATTATTTAACTATTTGGTAACATTAATTTAGTTAAATAAAAATTAGAATTAATAAGTTAATTAATGAGTGGGCCGAAAGGAATGGGTTGGCCCGAATGTTTTAATTAATAAACCCAACCCAATTAATAAACCATTCAAAGTATAAATACTTGGGTTAGTGAAATTAGGTTATTCTTTAATCATCAAAAAGAACAAAATACAAAAACCCTAAACCTTACCTAGCATAGCCGCCGGCCGAACCTAGGAGGAGGGAGAAGAAAATTTTCGCCATTGTTTTGGAAGAAGTAATCCGACCATTCTCAAGGTAATGCTAAATCCTACTCTCCAAAATTTGTTTTATTGAATTCGGATTAATAAATCATAAGTTATGCATGTTTAAAGGAAATAATCACTAGGGTTTTTGCATGCTAGTCAATTAATGGTGGGAATTTTAATGGTTAAATGCTTAGCTTTATTTTAAGTTGATTCTATGATCATGAAAGGGATGAATTCATATTTTAAGAAAGCTGTGAATAGTAATCTGCGATGAATAGTAAAACACGCTGTGAATAGTAAACTGAGTTTAAAAAGCTGTGAATAGTAATCTGCGATGAATAGTAATTTACGCTGTGAATAGTAAACTGAGTTTTAAAAAGCTGTGAATAGTAATCTGCGATGAATAGTAATTTACGCTGTGAATAGTAAACTGAGTTTAAAAAGTTGTGAATAGTAATCTGCGATGAATAGTAATTTACGCTGTGAATAGTGAACTGAGTTGGGAATAGTGTTTCATGCGATTGATGAAAATCCTAAAAGCTATATAATTTGGGTGTTGATTCTTGATTGAGAATGTTAAGAATTGGGACGGAAAGTTAGTATTTTCGTTAAGTTTATAATGAAAAGAAAACATAATCGTTAAAAGAATTGTTAGAAGGTTAGAAAACTAACTTGAAAGGATGTGATAGTTACTTGGAAAACCTTGAACGTTAGAAAGTAAACGGAAAGGAGGAAGATTAAAAGATTTCAGTTAGTTTCCTAACGGGAAAGGACTAAACTGAAAAAGTTAAAGTTAAAAAGGAATAAAAAGGGGAAAACCTTTGAAGTCGAAGGACCAATCTGAAATTAATCCAAAGTTGAAGGACTAATTTATAATTAAACTAAAGTTGAAGGTCCAATCTGCAATTAATCCAAAGTTGAAGGACTAATTTGCAATTAAACTAAAGTTAAAGGACCAATATGCAATTAATCTAAAGTCAAAGGACCAAATTGCAATTAACCCAAAGTTGAGGGACCAAATTGTAATTAACCCAAAGTTAGAGGACTTAATTGCAATTATATCAAAGTTAAAGGACTGACTCGTAAATCAAAGTCAGAAACTTAAACGTAAGAAAAGAAGCAACGAAGTAAAGAAGTTAAAACGCATCTCTCAGTTAACTAAGTAGAAATAGTTAACAATGTTGAGAGTACTAAAGTAAATTACTCCGTGCCTTGTAGATTTGCACAGAGAGGAGATTGCGAGGAAAAGCAATTCAGGTAAGGGATTACGTTCCTTACAGTATTTGAACTCCTGTTTATTGGAATTCCATATTCTTTCTAAAGTTAGCTATCAGTATGGCATGATAGTATTTGAATGAACTCTGCGTTATTGAACGTTCCTTGAAAGAATCTATACTTAGTGATGTTCCCATCGATCTACTAAGTATCGAAGTTTGAAACTTGTATCACATACTTGTACCATGGTATGTTCTCATTTTAACTTGTAAGTTAACCACTTACTTGTTAAGGCAGCCAATGTCCAGTTAGAAAAGACATTGACGGACAGTCCAGTTAGAAAAGACTCGTCCTTAAACTAGGGATTGCATGAGTGATCACATGCCTTCTCTCAGGAATTGTCTGATTACAAGGATGATTCTAGACCCCGAGCATATGTGTGTGGATACCATATATGTTACGACCCACACTATTGGCTGGAGAAGCTAGGTGTACAAATTGTACCTTTGGCAATGAGGTTATAATGTACGTTACCAAGGAATTGACGGAACTTGAATGAATCCCTTTGGATTGTAGTGCCATAATCCTTTGAAAGTAAAATCTTAAAAGAAATACGACTGTATTGTTCTGCAGTCTTGAATCCAAAAGTAACTGAACCTATCTTTGTAAAAGTTATTCAAAGTATTCGTTCTGGTCGTCTCTCCTTAGTAACCGGAGAGGCCACGTATGAACTTACTGAGCATTCGTTCGCTCATCCCTTCTCTATAAATTTTGTTTTCAGGATTTAAGTAGAAGGACAAGACAAGGAAAGCAGCCGTAGGAAGACGGTGGATTGAAGATTCTTAATTTAGTAGTTTTAAGTACGTTTATTTATTTTGATGTAAGTTGAAGTACATTGATGGTTAGGGTTGTTACCTACCAAGACAAGTTTAAGTTACGCTTCCGCTATTGTTTTGAATTGATGGTTTAAATAAGGGGCCGTTGTGAACCCTAAATTGAGGTATTTATTATTGTTTATTATCGTTATTTAATGCCATTAAATGCTCAGATATTATAAAAAAATTCGGGGTGTTACAAAACCACTCTCATTTTGTGTAAAAAGGTAACTAGCCTGCCTTTTTTTTTTCAATAAAGATCATGAGCTACTCCTCGCATGTTAAGATATCAACAGAAGTAGACCAGTAAATTTTGGAAAATGAACTTGGATTTTATTAACTTGGAGAATTACATAACATTACAGAGAATTCGGATCGACAATGCCAACATTTTGGCCTAACTTAAAAACAAAGGCCAAGGCCAAAATGCACACAATTGAGACTCTTTCCTCGCACAAATTTACATCTTTTTCCATTGACTCATGATCAGTGCTCAAAGTTATCTAAGCATTGCTCCTGAAAGATCCTAGAGCTTTGACTGCTCCAGCTCTCAGAATGTACTGGTGGTACAAGGCGGCGATAGCAGCACCAATGAAGGGTCCAACCCAGAATATCCACTGAAAAATCAAAACCCAAAAACAAATTATTACTAATTGCAAAAAAAAAAAAAAAAAAAAAAAAAAAAAAAAAAAAAAAAATATATGGAAATAGTCATTATGTAATTGCAAAAGGCCATACTTGATCATCCCATGGCTTGTCTTTGCCATAGATAACTGCAGCTCCAAAACTACGAGCAGGGTTGATTCCAGTTCCGGTAACTGGGATTGTGGCCAAGTGAACCATGAACACGGCAAATCCAATAGGAAGTGGTGCCAATACCTTTAATTCCATCATAAAATAAAGATCAATATATGTAAAAAGAAACAAAAAGTAAATAAATTAATATGTACTTATAATTTAAGTTATTGAGTGAATATACTTACAGGTACGTGAGAATCACGGGCATTTCTCTTGGGGTCAGTGGCAGAGAAGACGGTGTAAACAAGAACGAATGTACCGATGATTTCCGCACCTAATCCAGTGCCCTTGCTGTAGCCATCAGCGAGTGAATTGGCACCACCACCATATGTATTGTAGTGAGCTTTTTGGAAAGATTTAACCAAACCACAACCACAAATAGCACCCAAACATTGAGCCACAATGTACAAAACTGCCCTGGGCAGACTCACTTTTCTAGCCAAGAATAGGCCAAAAGTCACTGCAGGGTTAATGTGCCCTCCTGCAAATTTTTCAAACAAAAATCATCATTTAAAATCCCCAAGTCCCATAAAAATGATTTTTACCAGTTAATTTGACAATTTTTTTAGACCAGTTGCCAATTTACCAAATGTGACATCAGTAGGTACACTCAGTACACTATACATACATCACATCCATTAAATCAGCAACTGACTCAAATAACTGACTAAATATATTCATGAGTTTCCTACCTCCTTAAATATTTGCAACAACGGTACTTTGGATGTTGCCACACCCATAACAAGTTTCAAATTTTTATTTTATCTTTAGATTTTTAAATATTTGGTCACTATTAAATCAAATTAATCACTAAAAAAGCAGAACTGTTTTTACGGGACATATGGAATACTAACCAGAGATACCAGCGGTGCAATATACGAGGACGAAGATCATGCCACCGAATGCCCAAGCAATGCCGAGGATGCCTACGCCGCCACAAGCATCGGTGCTGTTTTTAGGGTCAACTTGGCTCTTATAACCAATGACAGTCAAAACAGTGATGTAAAGGAACAAGAGAGTAGCTACAAATTCAGCAATGATAGCCCTGTAAAATGACCATTTGGTGAGCTCCTCACCATCAATTAATTTAGCTGGTGGAGGGTCTTGGTAGTCCCTTGCACCATAGTCTCCTCCAACTTCAATGTCCTTACCCATTTTTTGCACTTTTCTTGGTTCTAAAAAATTGGGTGAGTTGTGAGAGAATTTGTATGTGTGTTTTTGTGTGTGTTTTTGATGAGTTTGGGGGTATAGTGAAGTGGGTATTTAAAGGTGAGGAGTAGAGTGAAATGGAAAGTTTAGATAGGCACTTCATCTATTAAATTAAGGCATGGTTTTGCCGACCATCATTCTAAATTTGATTTATTTTACTCTCAATGATTAATGGATAATTTAATTAGATTGAGGCAATCATCTGTCACCAACAACTCACCATTGTTTTTGATAACATTTTTACGATGAAATTGCACTAAATTATTTTTTATTTAATAAAAAAAAAAATGAGATGAAAACAATTTTTTTAAGCAAACAACTGATAAATAGCGTTTTAGATAATATTATCCATATAATGCTTGTGTAATTACAAGAAAACCAACACTTAATCAACCTTCCCTAAAATTTTCTCATTTTTTACCAACTTACATAATGAATAGTGTTTTAATTATATCCTCGACCACTTGTAATATTTACACCTTTTTTATTGTTTACATAATAACATGCTTCAAATCACCGCAGAACTCTTACTCTGAAGAATAAAGAATAAGTACTCCTTCCGTTCCGGACTAAAGTTTTTAGTTTAATTTTATACGGAGATAAAAAAAAAAGTAAATATTGTGAGTATGAAAAATAAAGTAGGAAAGAGAAAGTGATTAGAAAGTTTTTATTGTGAGAATGACAAGTGGGTCCCATTATCCATTTTAAATAATAAAGCAACTAAAAACTTTAATCTAACACAAACCAAAAAAGAAAGTCTGGTCGACGGAAGTATAACAAAATATGTTGCAAAATTACATTCCACATATTAGTAGTCACTCATTTAAGCTAATCTAAGTGCTTTTAATCTATGTGGCCTAAGGTACTTTAATTACGATTGTTAAAAAAAAAAAAAAAAATGTACAAAAAGAAATTTCGGGAGCAAGTGGTTTTTGCGATGCCACGTGTTGGAAAAGTGATTCCGTGGACCCACCAATAGGAAAGGGATTGGAGGACAGGTCATAATCAAAGGAGCACTATAAACCGACCATCATCATCAACCATACACTACCGATGTAACGCATCACTACCAGCGCCCAACCTACTTCCTCCACATTGTTTTTTCATAAATCCAACCACTAATAACGTGCCACCTGTATACCGGAGCCGCCGCTCCTCCCATCGTCACTACCAGAAGCCACATATACGACTTTATTCTATACTCACACCGTCCACAAGATTAATACTCGGGTAATGCTAAGGGCACAAAAAAAGTTTACAAACTAATGGATATAAAGTGAGGTGACGATATTTTATACTCCCTCCGTCCCACTTGAATTAGGACAATTTTCCATTTTGGGTGTCCCAATCGAATTAGGACAACCCAAAAATGGAAGTGTTCTATTTAATGGGACCCACATTCACACTCACAACAACTTTCCACTCATTATTTTATACCCCACTTTCTCTCTTTTACTTCACTTTTCATACTCACAACAACTACTCCACTAACACTTTTTCCTTAATCCCCGTGCCCAACCCAAAAATCATAATTCGGGTGGACAGAGGGAGTAGGTTGCATCGATTGTGGACCCGACACACTTTAATAAAAAACACTAATAGAATTTTGACACATCATTTTGTAAGCCACATTTTGTAGCACTTTTTTGTGACTTTATATTTACCCTTAATACTCCCAGTCTCATTATTAGTTTTAGGATTTTGATACTCTTTTCATCTTTCTTTAATTCTCCCTCCGTCACAACTTAAGAGTCAAAAATTTCTTAAAATGATGTCCCGACTTAAGAGTCAAAATCCAAAAATAGAAAGTGGGTCCTACACGTCATTCTCACAACAATTATCCACTAACTCTTCTCTACCACACTTTCTCTCTCTTACCCAACTATCAACACTCACAACACATCACATTTTGCTTAATCATTGAACCCATATTTATTTGACTCTTAAATTGGGACGGAGGGAGTATGTAAAATGAGTTTTGACATATGAATTGAAAAAAATGATTGAAAAGATAATGTGTTATGATTGTAAATAGTTGACTGAGAGGGAGAAATTGGGTAAAGAATACTAATTAGATAGTTGTTGTAAGTTTACAAGTAGGTCCCACTTTTTAAAGTATTAAAATATTTCTATTTTAACACTTTGTAGATTAAATTAAGATAACTAAAATGGAAATTTTCATGGATTAAAGAGGGACGGAGGGAGTACATGTTAAGAAAAGCAATCAATCAATGCAAATTTAATAGACTAAATTATCCTTGAAACATTTCAAATACCAAAATAATTAAAAACACTTACAATGACAACCACAATTATAAATAAAGGTATATTTGACAAACAATGCCAATGATATCTAGATTAGGGGTGTCAGTGGTTCGGTCCAGACCATGGTTTGGGACCGAACCGAACCAAACCATACAATCTGGTTCGGTTTTCAAGCACGAGTGGTTCGGTTCGGTTTCAAAAAATTGGTAAACCGTGTGGTTCGGTTTGGTTTGTGGTCTGACACCTTCAGACTGAACCATCAGACCGAACCACCAGATCAAACCGTCTGACCGCATATATTAGTCATTTATTTGTATGTTAAGTAACATCTACTTTTGAAATATTAAAAAAAAAAAAAGCTACATTACATTAGGCCATTCTTAAATCTCGTTTTGCATCTTATTCAATACTCCCTCCGTCCCACACCAATGGGCACTTTTGTTCAAATATGTTTGAACTTTGACTAACATTTTAACATTTTATGTTAAATAATTTATCTCCATAAAAATTAAAATTTGTTATTGATAATGTTTCTATTACTAATTTAGTAATTTTTTTAAAAATTTTAGAGAGATTAATAATTTAGTATACAATGTTAGTCAAAGTTCAATTTGATTTGACCAAAAGTGCCCATTGATATGGGACAGAGGGAGAGTATTCATTTAATCATGTGTTATATTTATTGAGGCACATAGTAAATAAAATTCTGCAGTGTGTTCACTTCATTTGTCTTCTTTATTCGTTAAATATTCTCCGTTCTCCGTATTTTCTCTTTTCAACAAAGTCTAAACCAAGATTTGAATCGTAATATGAACCTCGGGCTGAATGGTGGTTTGAACTATCATCTAAACCACGGTCTAGACCACAGTCTAAACCGCAGTCTGAACCGCGGTGTGAACCAAACCATGGCGGTTCGGTTCAGTTTGGTTTGAACTTTTTTGTGGTTCGGTTCGGTCCGGGATTTTTCCAAACCGATGACTAGTGGTTCTGTCTCTAATATGTCCGAAATCAAACCGAACCATTTACACCCCTAATGTAGATAATAGCAAAATACAAATATTTTAAGACAAACTTCAACTCCTTAAATTACAAGTATGTTGAAATGCAGGGAGTAACTATTTTATACTACATTCATAACTTAATATTTGAGACATTAATACTAGAGTTACGAAAAAAGATTACTTACAAAATTGTTTGGCAATATTTCATTGAATCATGTGTTTTTAGCATTCAGTATTTATTAAGTATTTATTAACAGCATATTCAACAACGATTGCCAAATTATTTTAGAACTAAAATTTAGTGAGAATTTTTTGTACTTCTAGCACTGCTCTATTTGTCAACAGTTGGCATGTAAATCTATAGAGAAATTAAATTTATTAATTTGGTAATTCAATAGTATATATGATATAAGATGCATTCAAAACTTATAAATGTGATACTCCCTGTTTGGCTTCAATTAAAGGCAAGAGAATAAAATTCAAAATTTGACTAGTTTTCAAATAAATTGTAGGGCCCACTTGTCATACCCACTAACTTCTTCCCTCTCACAACCCTTCTTACACTCATCACTTTCCTTAATTTGTGTGTCATCACCAAAATGGTGAAGCTTTAAATGGGACGGAGGGAGTATACTGTTTCGATTGAATATGTATGTTTTTAATTTTTCTAAGTTATAAATTAACTAGTTTTCAAAAAAATATTTAGTGTAGTATACTATTTTCAATTTAAAAGTATATTAGATCTATAGGCTTTGAATTTGGAGTTTATGCCGAGGCTATACGCTCAAGCTATGTGGGCGCAAGGGAGGGAATATGCCCGAATAGATTGATACGTGCAAGGGCTGAAGAATGACATCTTTGGTGAAACTACTGGGAGCATGCACAAGATAAGTTGCGCGCATATGAGGCTACGCCTTCAACTTGTATGCACGCACAAGGCGTGCATACTGATTTGCTTCGAGATTTTCACGTCCAAATCTGATATGTTTAGGCTTTGGTTAGGGTTTCCTTACGGAATAGGTTAAGACTAGTATAAATACTAGTTAAACCTACCAGCCACTAATATGCAATTATGTGATTTCTGATTTCTTGTTTTCATAATCAAGATTCATTTGTAGAAAGCCAAATTTCCTGGTTTCTAGTTTTTCTAATCCGGATCTCTTGTGTTTCCTGGTTCACAAGATTGATCAACTCATAATTCGTCTTGGATATTCATATTAATAAATATATGGTATTCCTTCGCCCGTGGACGTAGACAATAGGTTGTTGGTAAATTACGTACGTAAATTATGTGTTCTTGCTTTGATTGTGCTCATTATTTCTGATATCTTTTTTGGTATACATTAAGGAGTCCTGAAAGTATGATTATGTTTTGTTGGTAGTGATAAAGGAGGTATATATCTTAATTAATGTAACATTGCTGATGCTAATCGATAGAGAAATGAGGTACATATCAAAATTAATGAAACGTTGCTGATGATAATCGAAAGAGAAGCGTTGATTATGTGTTGTTGGTTGTGACAAAGGAGGTATATATCGAAATCAATGTAACGTTTTTTTATGATAAATTGAAAGAGAAAGGTTGCATATCGTCTTGTCAATTATGCATCCCGTCTTGTCAATTATCCATTTCAACTTAGAGGTAAAATAAAAGTTGATGAATCTTGTGTGCTTGAGGTAAGAAATCATTTTCATAACCATGGGATTTCTAAGGATGTCTGATCATCATTTCTCTCGTCGTTCTTTTAGGATGAATTTTTACATGTCAAGCAAATGGCACAATTAAATAAAAAAATTGAGACACTCACTACACAATATGTTGCACTTGCCAACAATGTTCCACAAGAAGTTTGTTCATTATATGGTTTGTTTACTCATACTTATAATTTTTGTCCTAATGGCGTTGTTGATCCCTGAGACACAACAAGGGTATGAAAAGAGGCTAGAGGGGGGGTGAATAGCCTATTAAAAATATCAACCCTTTTTCAAAATTCAACCTTATGCTTATACTTGAATTTTGCGGTAGATGAAGACTACGCGGTCAAGTATAAAATGCACAGTGGAAGTTTTCGTTGAAAAAAGTTTAGAGTTGTTTTTTATAAGTTCAATGCGGTAGGTAATATGTGCGGTAGGTTGAGAGTGCGGTCGGTGAGAGTGCGGTCGGATGATATGCGGTAGGTTTGAGTGAGGTAGGTTGAGAGATTGAAAACTTGTGTCTTAGAGATTTTTGGCAAATGATAAGTTAGTCAGATTTTAACTCAGGCAATGAGGTAGACAAACAAACACAATTCACAATTGTTCTTAAATCTGAAAGATCAAACACTAAAAGAACAAACAAGATTAATATAAACAAGTGAAGAACAATAAGAACAAGATGAACAAGACTTAAGGAAAATATGCAGAAATGTAAAGAGCAATAAGTAAAGAACACAATGATTTGGAAATGTTCGATCTGTTAAAAGATCTACGTCCTTTACCAAGATGGTCAGTCTTGGATTTTGAATGAGGTATATAATAGATTCGCTTGAGTACAGATTACAGAGATGAAGTATTTGAATCAACACCTATTTCTATGAAGAACAATCCTAGACTTAGACCAGTGTATCCCTAATGATCCAATCTATGTGATTGATCAATCGGGGTGAGTGTGTGTGTTAAGAATCAAGAGCTCTTTTGAATCTATATGATTTTAGAGCCTAATGAAACTTGTGTGATGAGGCTTGAGATTTGATCTTGAAGGTTGCTGGAGACTTGTTGAAGACTTGAAGGTTGAGTGCTTGAAGATTCGAAGGATTCTGGAAATCTTGAATATGATCTTCAATCACCAAGAATTTCAACAGCAATTTCTCTCTTGAATCTCAGCTTATTTTCAATGAAGAACACAAGGACTATTTATAGCCTTGAAGGAGAAACTAGCCGTTGGAAATACTTGGGGTCCAAGTTGAAGAACAATGAGCTGTTGAATTCTAATAGGAGCTCAGTCTGAGTTGTCCTTTTGTTGCAGAGTCATGGTGGTCCAACTACACTATGATGACAGTTGTATTCAAATTTGAAATTTGAATTTGCAACGTTCTAAACTAACCAAGGTAAGGACACAAGTGTGACCATGGTTAAGTTTGAACCAACTTGAGTTTCTTCAACCATGGTTCCATGCGGTAGAGATTCACATGGTAGGTTGAAACCATGCGGCAAGGTTATCTGCGGCAAGTATAGGCTACGCGGTAGACATACCATGCGGTAGGTTGCTTGCGGTAAGCTTGGGCCTTACCTCATATCTCCAGACTTAGAAAAATTGAGGGTCCTAATCTGCTAAGCCTATTCAACTATAAAGTGGGCTATTCTAAATGAAGTACAAGTACTTCTTACAATATATCCTAAAGTCCACAAAGAGTAAAATGAGTTTATGGGATCAATCAAATTAAGGTAATAGGAGTGGTTTATAATAAGCATACCCAACAATCTCCCCCTATTTGATTGAAACCATTACCTACTATAACAAAGGCTAATTCATTGTACTTGGTAAAGACATGTTTTCAAGAATAAACATTTTATTAATATCATGTCCCAAGTCAATGCACACTCTAAGCCAATGTCATAGATTTCTATCATCCTAAAAGAAAAACAAATTACTAGTCCTAGAAGATAGAAATAACACATTTGAAGCATTTCAAGGTATGTAAACAATAAAGGATGGAAATGCATCAACATAATCACAACATACTCCAAATAATAATCTTTTAAGCATAGGAGTAAAAGGATCACAAAAGAGAAATATTGTTTTGTTACAACCCAAACAAACAGAAAATGAAATTGTTTTAGACATCATAATTTTTATGACCACATGCGATCAGATCAAATGCGGTCAATGTTAATGAGGTCTTCAATGAATTGTGCGGAAAGAGGAAAGCGGTAGGCTGGGATATTCAATCCTGGAATCATGACTGGAGCAGTGACTCTATCTTCTTCCTCTTCTTCTCCTTGAGAATGCACATTGCCGTGACCTGCTTCCGTTAGCTGATTTCCAGCTTGATTATCTGCGCGGCTAAGGCGAGTCAAAGCCGTATTGAATATGCTGGAAAGAAGATCAATTTTAGTGGATTGGTCAGTTATTCTTATGTTCTGAGCCTTAATACGGTTAGTCTGAACCTGCATTGCGGCAGTTAAGGCGTTGATTTTCGGAACAAACTTTTCAGCCACAGACATAAGAGCGGCATTGGAGTGAGTGAGGACTTCTTCCTTGATAGCTGTTTTGACTTTGCCTTGCGTCAAATGATGTGCCTGCATTTCCAGCTACAATATCCTTGATTGCCTTTGTTATGAATACACTATCCCCCTTAATGGTCGAAACCATCTCAGAAGGAAGTGCGGCAGCACCATGCTTTAAAGCAGCCTGATCAGCCCTAACTTCAATGAGTTCTTCTCGAAGTGCAACCATACTAGCGACAAGATCAGAAACTTGATTTTGAGTATCCGCCTGCATCTGAGTCAAGAGCTTGACTGCGGCAAGAAGCTCAGCAGTAGATGATGCGGCTGATTCAGGTTGTGCGGTCGAAGGAGTGGGCGCGGTAGGATCAGGAAGAACGGTAGAGGGAATCTCAATGTTTTGCTCAGACACATTACCCTTTGGTGACACTGTCTCAACATCATCAACATCTTCAATATCAACAAAAGTATCCATCTTTTCAGGAACAATGTTTTCTTCAACATTCTCAACATCCATTGTCTTTTCCGCGGCAGACTTGTCACTCGCGGTAGACCTGTCGAGCTCTTCATCCTCAGAGCTTTCATCAACTAAACCCTTTTCAATGGGATTTTCTATAACTGACTCATCCTTCTCACTTTCAGTGGTATTTTCAGATTTATCACTCTCCTCTGCGGCAACCTCATCATCTTTCTCAGATCCAGTCAGTTCTTCAATATCATCCTCTTGAATATCCAGAACAAAATTCTTGGAGATCTTTGGAGGGGCAACCACTATATCCTCGTCAGATGAAAGAACTGGAGAGATGACTTCAGGAGAAGGTTGTTTAGCTACCTTAGCCTTTTTGGAGACTTTGACCGGGCTAGGAGTATGGGATCTTTTCTTTTCAAAATTCTCCCCCTGACTAGGTGCTGGTTTGAGAGAAACAGAGGGTTTGGATTTGAAAGAAGTGGACACGGTAGGTTGCTTTGGTGCGGCAGACTTGGAAGGTTTAGATTGAGGTGGAGATTTAGATGGTACGGTATAGAGGGATTTTTGAGACTTTGGATTTTGGTTGAGGTTCAGGAGATGGAGAGGGAGACATTGGAGGTACGGTAGGAGTTACCTTAGATTTAGAAGGTTGTGGTGCGGCAGGATGGGCAGATGCGGTAGAAGCAATCTTGATGCCTTAGGAAACTGGTCTTGACTTTCTAATCAGTTCCCCAACCTTTTGTTTGCCTTTGACAGAAGTTGGAGGGGAGGGGAGGGGAGATCAACATCTTTACCCTTTGCACGGGCCTTTGTTGCTGCAGCATGCTTGCGGTCCTGTTCAAATGCGGCAGCCTCTACATCACTTACCATTCAATCACCAAGATTTCCCTGACCTCGTTTGGAGTATTTGGGAGGGATGTACTCTTCAATGGGATCTCTTAGAAGATAGGAGCGGTACATCTCGTCCCAAAGTTGCTACGAAAGTTGGCTTTCATAGACTTACGACAAAAGTCTTTGGCGGTAGGGATTGGAACCTTGTAATTCTTGTTCTTCTCATACATGTCCTTGATTCTGACCGTGAGACTCATCAAGTAGGAAATCAACCTACTGTTTGTGCGATACTTGGTTTCGCCTTCATCAGCCGCATCCTTATACGAGAGAATGTTAACTCGTAGGATATCATACATGATTTGGCCCCAGTCTAATCGTTTGCCAAGATAAATAGCAGCAGATATCATCCATTGAGTATGATTGAAGTTGGCATGATTGCCTGTCTTGCACAATAAGGCATGATCCACCAAATGACCTATGTGATACATAATTTCACCAACATCCTTCCTTTGAATCTTTAGAATATCTGCCGTGCCATCCAGTTTCTTAGCTAGACTCAGAGTCTCTTGCCGTGAAATCTCATCAAAGTCTTCTTTATTCTTTTTAATGCCCATGGTATGGGCTAGATCACGTGCATCGAAAGCCATCTGGATGCCCATCACGGAGGCTTGAATGAACTTAGGGGTAGACTCAGGCTCATTAGCACTTTCCATTTCAACTGTCGTGTTGAAAAATTCGTCAACAAATGCGGGTAGGTGAAAGTCTTGATCAAGAGTAAAGAAAGGGAGAATCCCAGACTTGTTCATCCTGCCCAGGATATTGCGGCCAATGGCATCCTTCTTAAGATCTTCATGATCCAAGACAATGCCTGGAATGAAATGACTTAGATCCTGAAGCAAAAACAGAATTCATAGTTTAGACTTTGAGGTAGATCGTGCGGTCACTTGACAAAGGAAAGCGGCAAGGGAGGCACGGTCAAGTGAGGCACGGTAACTAAAGGAATGCGGTAAGCAAGGTGAGATAAGGCTACCGCAAACATAAATGTGTTGTTCGAAATAAGATCAAAACATGAATAGTAAATGAACACAGATTTCAAAAGCATGAAGAGTAACATGGATCAAAAAGATGAATTCATTAAGAACACGAAGAACACTAAGATGAACATCAAAAACACCATTAGTCTAACTGAACCCAGATATCCAGAAATTGATTGAAATTCAACGAAAATACCATAGACAGAATCGGAATTGCAAATAAAGTCTTAATGTCATATCAATTTCATGAAACAAACGTCACATTAAACCTAGAAATCGAAAAATGAGAATAGGAAAGAACAAAAAAAAAATATACAACCCATTTGAGTGAAATTAAATCTCGACAAAACTGGGGAAAAATCTTACGCAATCAAAAGATATACTTAACAAGAACCAAAAATAAACAATCAAAGCAAGATTTTCATATTACTAATTTAAGGGATTGAAGAAAGATTTTAAGGAATAAAAAGGGTTTTCGAGATTTTTACCAAGAACACGAGAAAAATTGAAAAATTGAAAATTCATACCATAACAACGACGGGAGGAGTGGATTGAATTTGAGGTTCGTCTCTTGATTCACCTGATTTCGAGGTCTTCTTAGATGGGTGTTTAGAAGTCATTTATATATTGAGAAAATGAGAGTGAGGGAGGCGGTTTTTAGAGAGAAGTTTAGAGAGAGAGAGAGAGGTTTTGATTTTTCTGAAAAAGTGATATGAGCAGAGTGGTGGAGAGATAGAAGGAAGTGGAACGGTTTTGGTGGAGGGTGGTTTGCAGAGGTCAGAGTGATGGGAAGATGGAGGGTTAACTCTGAAAAAAGGACGGATGTGACCTAGGGTTGTCTATTCGAATTAAATGCAAGGTTACTAGGTGTCAAATCAGTAGCCAATGACGGCTCATAAATAATTTTAAGGAATAAAAATTAAATGAAAATCTAATGCTCCAAAATATTTGAATTAAATAAAGTGAGGGAAAAGTGGAAGTTACCTTTATGCCCTTGAGGTAGATATTATCGAAATATTCTAAATATCTTTAAGTTAGAATAACTTACCTGGGGTTCATTGAATGCGGTAACCTTGAATGTCGACCGTGACATGTGCGATCGATGTGAGGTACTTACCTTGCGTTGACTTCTATAAAGTAGTGAACATGTGTCATCGTTTTTCACCTTTATAGATTTCATCAGAAACTTGAACTTTCATTATGCGGTAACAATATTATGCGGCAATAAGAGATTTGTGCGGCAACACTTGAGTGATGCGGCAACTTGAAAGGTGCGGTAAAATGAGGGATTTAAGAAATCAAAGTTTGTTTGCTTGACCGTGATATGTCTGCCGTGTACCTACTCATTTATCTTAGACAAACACAAACATTAGTACGAGAAATCGTATGGACAAGTTTGAGTTAGAGTTCTAGCATACCCATTTCTCCTCTTAAATACCTAAATCTCTTGGAATCGAGAGCCTTGGTGAGAATATCTGCAATTTGATCATCAGTACTCACATACTCTAGATGGATATTACCTTTTCCACATGATCCTTGAGAAAGTGGTATTTGATATCAATGTGTTTGGTCTTGGAATGCATGACAGGGTTGTTGGAGACAGCAATGGTAGATGTATTGTCACAATAGATTGGACAATTTTCTTCTTTGATTCCGTAGTCAACCAATTGTTGCTTCATCCACAGCACTTGGCAGCAGCAGCTTCCAGCAGCTATATATTCAGCTTCTGTGGTAGATACAGAGACTGAGGCTTGTTTCTTGCTTGCCCATGAAACTAGTCGATTTCCAAAAAAATGACAAGTTCCACTCGTGCTTTTCCTGTCGATGGTACATGCTGCATAATCCGCATCTGAGTAACCTATAAGATCAAAAGTTGAATCTTTGGAGTACCAAAGTCCAAGGTTAATAGTCCCAGAGAGATATCGGATAATACGTTTAACAGCAATAAGATGTGCTTCTCTAGGATCAGCTTGATAATGAGCACAAACGCAAACACTAAACATGATATCTGGTCTACTAGAAGTTAAGTATAGAAGTGAGCCAATCATACCTCGATACACGGTTTGATCAACTTTCTTACCTTTCAAGTCTTTATCTAGCTTGTTACCAGTAGCCATAGGAGTGCCGTATGCCTTTGCATTTTCAAGTCCAAATTTCTTGATGAGATCTCTTGTGTACTTAGCTTGGTTGAGGAAGATGCCTTCAGTACATTGTTTAATTTGTAGTCCAAGGAAGAATGTTAATTCTCCCATCATGCTCATTTCAAACTTGCTTTTCATAAGTTTCTCAAATCGCTTACACAACAATTCATTAGTAGAACCAAAAATAATACCATCTACATATATTTGGACAAGTAAAGTATGATCATTATATTTAGCAATGAATAAAGTTATGTCGATCTTACCACGCTTGAATCCCTTTTCAAGGAGAAACTTAGATAGAGTATCATACCATGCTCGTGGAGCTTGTTTGAGTCCATACAAAGCTTTACGGAGTTTGTAGACATGATTTGAAAATTTGGGATCTTCAAATCCGGGCGGTTGAGCAACAAAGACTGTTTCTTGAAGTTCACCGTTGAGGAATGCACTCTTCACATCCATTTGATATAGCTTGAATCTTTTGTAAGAGGCATAAGCCAAGAATATTCTTATAGCTTCGAGTCTCGCAATGGAGGCAAATGTTTCGTCGTAATCAATGCCTTCTTCTTGTCTATAGCCTTGTGCAACCAACCTAGCTTTGTTTCTTGTGATGCTTCCATTCTCATCCATCTTGTTTCGGAACACCCACTTTGTACCAATCACTCCTTGATCTTGTGCCCTTGGAACTAAGGTCCAAACTTTACATCTTTCAAATTGGTTGAGCTCTTCTTGCATAGCAACAACCCAACTTGAGTCTTGGAGTGCTTCATCAACTATCTTGGGTTCAACTTGAGATATGAATGCGGTAAGTGCATCATAGTTTGATCTTCTTGTTCGAACACTATAATGTAGGTCACCAATGATATTTTGAATTGGGTGATCTCTGACCTCACGAACTTCTTGATGTATGTCTGGTTGAGTTGATGGTGGTTGTAAATCTTCTAGAGGTACATCATTTGAGCCATCCCAATCATAGGTGATTTGAGGGATAGGTTCTTCCACATTGATGGGTGTTTCAACTTCAACTCCATTTGAGGTAGCAGCAGATGAGGTAGCTTCTGGTGCTTCATGTGAGATAGATGGAGGTTCAGTTGAGGTAGATGGATTTCCTTGAGTTGATTGATTTTGCGGTCGAGTTGTACCTGTCTCATTTATCTCAACAAAATCATCAGCAACATTTGGAGCCATATGTGGCTCAAGGAGAGAATGTTCATCAAAAGTAACATGGACAGATTCTACTATCTTAAGAGTTGTTTTATTAAATACACGAAAAGCTTTTGAGTGTTTAGCATACCCAATAAATATACCTTCATCGGCCTTAGGAGCAAATTTACCTCGATGTTCTTTACCGTTGTAGAGTATGAAGCATTTGCATCCAAATATCTTGAAGTATGCTATGTTGGGGGGTTCTTCCTCTCCAAAGTTCATAGGAAGTTTTGTTGTAGGTCTTGTTGATGAGGGATCTATTTGAGTGAAGCATGCTATGTTGACGGCTTCAGCCCAAAAGTATTGAGGTAGCTTTGCTTCAGCAATCATTGTCTTTCCAGCCTCTATCAACGTTCTGTTTTTCCTTTCCACTACACCGTTTTGTTGTGGAACTCTAGCAGCAGAGAAGTTGTGGTCAATACCATGATCATCACAGTACTGAGCAACACCGTTGTTCTTGAATTTTGTACCGTTGTCGGATCGAAAACTAACGATGTCATCTTCTTTTTGTGTTTGGAGCTGTCTAAAGAGTGCGGTCAAAATGTCATAACAATCATCTTTGGAGATCATCATCTCGACCCACGTATATCTTGAGTAGTCATCTACCACAACTAAGGTATATCTATTTCCTCCAATACTTGTGGTAGTAAAAGGTCCAAACAAGTCCATATGTAGTAGTTGCAAACATCTAGAAGTTGAAGGTGTCGTCTTGCTGGAGAAAGACGCTTTGGTTGTTTGCCTAGTTGACATGATGTGCACTTTTCATCGTGGTGATCAGCTACTTTGGGTAGACCACGAACTAGATTTTCTCTACCAATCTTGGAGAGATACTTGAAGTTAAGTGACTTAGTCTTTTATGCCACAGCCAACTATTTCACTAACATTTTTTGCTACAAAACAGAGATTAGAAGAAATGCAAGATGAATTAAAATCAACAACATAAACATTTTTCTTACGAATCCTTTGAGCAAAGTGACGCCGGATATGTCATCTTTGATGAGACAAAAATTTGAGGTGAAGTGGCATTGCAATCCTTTGTCGCAGAACTGAGATGTTGAGAGTAGATTGTGTTGTAGTCCAATAACTAGAGAGACTTCTTGGATAGTGATTTTTCCTTTCGAATGACTCCATATCCTACAGTCTTTCCTTTGTTAGTATCTCCGAAGGTTACTGACGGGCCTTTCTCTTTACGGACATCTTCCAATAAGTTGATATCTCCGGTCATGTGCCTTGAACAGCCACTATCGAGATACCATAAACTTGATCTATCCTTGGAGAGTCCAGCCATTAAGCAGAGAACCTATAAAATAAACATTTAAGAACAAGGTCCCCTTTTATTCTTTTGGGTCTAAAGGGTTAGCAACTTTTAACAACCCACACTTGCCTCACAGAAGGGGGTTTAAGCCTTCTGGGATTTGGTGTAAATCTTAAAAGACATTCAGCAGCCTTGTGACCATAATCATCACACACGGAACAATGGTGGAAGCCACCCAATTGAGGGATAACAAACTTCGTTGAGGTCTTAAGCACAACATCATTTACTGGTAGGATGAGGTCTCCTTAACAAAGTTCATCCTCTTGAACTTTGTTGCCTTGCCGCCACGTGCGGTCGATGGCTTCCATGCGGTTGCCATCTTCCTTGGTGCGGTAGCATGACCTTGCGGCAAGTTCATGCGGTAGGGAGCACTATCTACCTTGCTAGAGGAAGCCTCTGCGGTAGGTTCATCCATGGCAATACCTTTCAACTTTGCCTTGCCAGTTTGTTTCTTAGGGTAGACATAGTTGAACTCTAGTTTCTTCTTTGGTTCTTGTCCTTGACCCTTTGAAACATGATGTTTAGCCTTCGACCCTTCCAATGTTTGCTGGGTAAATATCTCATCTTTTTCACAGCAAGATGCACATTTAAAGTTGTCACTAGTTTGAAATCCCAAGCCTTCTTATCACCACTAGACTTTTGGGATTCTAAGATTTGTTCCA